>DWTU01003328.1:0-10522 GCA_018251515.1 Cecropterus confusis
AATGGACGATCCGCAGGGCAAAGTGTTTATCATACCGGTGAGGCAATGGATTCCGGGTTCGATTCTGTGTGTGTGTTTTTTTCTTTATCAGATTGAAATAGCAAACGAGCATGCAGTTCACCAGATGGTAAGTGATTACTGCCGCCCATGGACATTTCTAAACGACTTCATATAGAATAGGGGTTCTATCTTAAGTCGATCATAGATGCGTTGCTACTCCCGAGGACTGAAATGGTCGTCTAAGTGAACTGGCAACCACACCCTTCCAACGAAACGCAAGAACTGTTTCACGCTCGAAATAGGCGTGACGGTGGTACTTCCTCGGTCGAACTACACTGGTTCTAACTGTAAAACTACCTTGTATTTGTATATGTCCACGACACAAGAGAGAATTCGATTGGAGGCTATAAGTGTCAAAAGTGTTATTGTTATTATTACATCATATTAGTTCCCATGGTTCATTCCCATGGCTCGGCCCGCTTCAGTTATGTTTAGCCGAATGGATAGTTTATTTAGATCATAAACTATCCATGTGCCAAATGTCAGCGACGTTTTGCTATTAGGTAATTTTTGCGTGAAATAGTAACAAACATATATTCTTCAACGAGCAGTGATAGCCGAGTGGTTGAAACTCTGCCTTTCAATCGATGGTCTGAGGTTCGAATTCCAGGCACCACTGATTTTTCTAAAATTATGTGCGTATTAGAAGTTAATAATCACTGCCTTACGGTGAAGGAAAACATCGTAAGGAAACCTGTTCACCTGATGAGTTCCTTAAAAAAGTTCTTAAAGTTGTGTGAAGTCTACCAATTCGCACTTAGCCAGCGCGGAGGACTACGGCCTGAAATGCTCAATCTGAGAGAAGATCCGTGCCCAGCAGCGGGTATACATTCTACAAGCATTCGCATTTATTATGTTAGAAACACAACTAACATACCTATTTACAAGGACAGTATTCTCTACAAATATCTAACTAAACAAATCAAGTCAAACCATACAGTTGTAAACTAGAATTTATACATATACTAAGCTTACGTATAGAATACCACGAATAGCTAGCAAAACCGAAAGTGATTGGTACATAAATAAACAGTCCAGTGCCACACTCGCAACATATACTTAGCGGTGTGTATGTGGGCCATTCGGGCGTAATGAGTACATTCGTAATAAGTATGCTTGGTACGATCATATCGGGTCATGTTAAGGCGAGGTTTGGTTTGCGAGATCCTTTATGGCGGCTCCGTTATCGGGTCATTTTCTCAGTAAAAAGTATCCTGTGTTAAGCCGGGGCATAAACTATCATAGTGTCAAATTTATTTTAAAACAACTAAGTTTTTGCATTAGTAACAAAAATCAATATATCCTTACAAACTATTGTCTTTATAATATTAGTAAGATTATCTTATCTATATATATGTATAAATAAAGTTGAAGTGTTTGTTTGTAATATCAAAATAACAGCTTTTTACCAAATCCATATAGAAGTATATAAGATACTGATAACAAAATATCAATTACTAACATTTTTGTCTGTCTGTTTGTTCTGAGTAATCTCTGAAACCAATGGACCGATTTTGACGGGACTTTCACTGTTGGATAGCTGATATCATAAGGCGTAACTTAGGCTACTCGTATTTTTTAAAATGTAACTAGGGTTCCACATATAAAATTAAAACCTAAGAAACCGCGCGTTCTTTACGTACAGGTACATGTAACTACGTGAAGTTACATTTTTTAAACGCGATAACAGGGATGAACATGAGGGCCAGCAGTCCCCTGTCTTATTGGTCTTTAGAACCGTCGTATAATAGTCGTAGAAGTGAATTTGTGGTTATAGAAAACTGGTCATCAGAATGACACTTCTTACACAGCTAAAGCAAGAGTATTGGCTCTGTTATTTTGACTCATTATTGCATTCCAATGATTGAAAACTTCACCTTAACTAAGCAGTTACGTTACATTACACGAGAACGTTAATGTTGTATGTCAGCGGTTAAGTGAATTAGTCGTGTAAATACTGGATGCCGATTGAAGGCTTGTCATTTTTATTCTTTCAAATTATACCTTTGTTACTACACAAGCTCATTATTCAAAATCGTGAATTGATCGAAACTTCTTTTAGATCAATACGGACCTATCCAATTATACCTCCACTTATAAAGACATCAAGTTTATTCACAAACCGCCAAATAGATTATAATCATGTAATTACGGAAAATATAGCCTATAAAGTGAATTAGCCGCTAAACAAAGTTTAGTATTGATTCCATTAATAATTCACCCAGGCTCTAATAGTGGCATATATCAAAGTGTCAAATACCGGACCAATTGGCGTCCGAGCAAAGGTGCGTTCAAAATGCGTCCCCACTCGCAAATTCCGAGCGTTTCGCAACAGCAACCTACCCCGCCCTTAGATACCCACCTATTACGGCCACTCGCTACTGAACAACCTTGAATTTACTATTACTCGCGCACACCGACCATTATTAACTGAACGCGAGCATGGCTGCGTCGTCACCAGAGGCTGATATCTCGATGACAGCTCGAATTACTCCGCGGAATTATCCTATTTCGCGTTCAGAAGCCTGGAGCTAACAAGCTAACGCTAACAAACCGTCTATACGTCACCGGTCGAGCGCCATATTTCCTTTATAAAAGCCGTGATAGTCCCGGGGTGGTAAAAAACGGCAGTGCTACATCAAACGCGTGCTCGCCAGTAAGTGGATGCTCGGCTCGTATAAATTCTAATAAGCGTTCATTCTATGAGGCTCCCCGGGCAACAATGCTCATAATCTCCACTATTACTCTAGCGTGGAGATTTTAAAATCCGAGACCGGTAGTTGCGTTCGTGGTTAATTTTTAGTTGCCTCCTACGCCCGGACGGGTAATAAATCGAGCCGCGCTCTGCTCGATCTCCTTTTTTTGTGATCGTCTTCCGTGTGTCGTCGTGTTAGTGGTTTAAACGGCGATCAGTCACGGACCGAAGATAATTCATACGATGGCCCACGAATAAATCTTGCTTACTTAGTTTGGATATGATGCATTCTCTTACGGTTGTGTCTTGATTTAGATCGGACCGATAAACTTTTATGAGGCTATTCTGTTAGGCTTATCTGCATGCATGTTGGAACAAAATACGCAGTTAATAAAGATAATGGAGGTTGTGCGGAAGCTATCCAAACATCTGTAGCAATATCCAGGAGAAACGGGCGTAATCGCATTTCATATAGGCCAGCCAGCCGTGTAAATTTGCTATCGGTGGGTACGAGGTACGAAGCGATCGCGGAATGGATAAGATTCCATTCAAAGTTTAGGTCTCCATTTACATATAATTGTATGTTTTACATTGTCCAACAGGTTCTGAACTTCTATGGTTTGAATTGAAGATCGTATCGCCAAAATATTAACTTAAATGGATATTTGCATTAATATAATCTATGTAAATGCAGAAATGGGTTAAATTAAATCTTGCATTAACTTAATAAAGAGAAATAGATACAATAATTAATCAACACTTTAAATCTGTCACTTTTGAGATTAGGTAGGTACGTGTTTAGACAAATGACAACACCGATATGATTTCAGGTGTTAACACAATTGTTTTGGCCTCGTAGAAGTTTTGGATGTATGGTGTTCGTTTTACAAATATAGCGGTCAGGGTACCAGCAAACTTTAGTCTTTTTTTAGCTTGTATTTATACGTTGTTTTGCTTTGTATGGATATTACAGCTCAGTCCTTAACAGCAGCTACATATTTATGATCAGCTTCTCATATAACAGAAATGTTTGAGAAGATCTACAGTGTTTTTTTAATGTCAGGTGGATTATTTCGTACGTCTATTTCATGATAATGTAAGTTTGATAAACTAGTATTGCCATCAGTGTTTAAATTTAGTATCGAATCAGGAAGCAGATGGATTCGAACCAAGAAGTGTTCTACTCTCCACACTTAATATCTGGTAGATTATTCTTGAACACCATTTTTAATATGTCGATAATGTTGTATTTAAGATAATAATAGTATTTTATAAATAAAAAAAAGTAGTTACCAGTATTGCCACCTACATTTCTGTTAAGTGTCGAACCGTATTTACTGTATAATATATGTAGCTAGGGGTGTGCGAATATCGTTCAAATCGAATCGAATCGAATATTAATATTTCGAATTAAAATTTCGAATCGAATAATCTGAAAAATATCGAAAAATTCGAAAAATTGCGAATAATTCAAGCAATTCGCGAATTATTGTAATATTTTCTATTATACCCTGGATTTCCTATTACTTCCAATTTAAATTTCACTGTCTAGTTTGTTTGGTCGAGTAATAAGACTATTACAGGCGACCTGATGTATAATTTTGAATAATCATTAAAACATAGAATGCCACATCTACTCGACATCGTTCCGCTGTATTGCGTAAGTCCAAGTATGTCCTAGAGGCTGCAATTCTCGCTCGCGTCCGTTGTAATGTGTACAGAATTACAGCTTGCGTTGTAGTGTGCTTTACGGTTTACGCCTGTACTATTGATAAGGTGCGGTAGCGGTATTACAAATGTTTATTTGCTAGAATTAAAGAACTGTGATTGTCCGGGAGTTTTTGATAACGGTATGGAATGTGGAAAGCAAATAGAATTTTGACATAATTTTGCCGATTTATTGCAGTAACTTGCAGAAAGGTTTTGGATCTGTTCCGAATTCGGACCAAAAGCTCTTATCTATACGTTTACTTATTAAGTTCCGGACCAATAAGATTTTTTTCATTACAATGCCGTCATATAATCACACGATCCGATAAAGATTGTAGAATCTTTCAGAATGGTTAAAGTATACACAGACTAACATATAGACCATTTGACGATAAGTGATAAGTGATTTAGTCTGATCACTGTGCTCATGAAAATTTGTAAGTAACATCACATAAAATAGAAAAACGAACGAAAAAGCTCATCATACATGTGTAGCCACTCTCTAAGACTAAGATAGTCGCTTTTTATGTAAATCAACAGGTATCCATACTCTACCACTGCAGCAAGGAATGCTTCATGCTAAAAATGGGTGTGGCATGCTAGAAATGTTTTATTACCATTCAAAACCACCACCACCACAAAATCCACCACCAAATCACATAATGAAAAATAAAAAAATATCAAAATCACTTAACCCGTTTAGGAAAAGAATAACTACCACACGCACACGGAATTCTATACGTAAACTCACTCACACATAGAAAGCATTTCTCGTTCTACCAATTCCAAACTTGTTGTCTTCACATTTTAATTGTCACATGGTGGAATCAGATCCATCCAACAAAAGTTACGTCCGTATCGATAAAGCTGACAAACGCGCCGCGGGCAGCGGGCCGCGGCGGGCCGCTCGATAAGATACCATCGCACATACATTACCTTTAGCTCGGTTTAAAGGTTGCACCTCTGGATATGGAGCTCGGGATTCTGATAGTGGGATTGAAGTGAAGTTGAAGTGAAGTTGAGAAATGTTGAAGTTGTACTTGCAATTGTTATTGGTTATCACCTGAGTTTGAGTTTATATTTATATATGACTGAGATGTTTATTTTGGGTGATGGTTTGGTCTGGTCAGATTCTAAGTGTTTCTTTGTTAGACTAGTACATGCGTCACAGAAAATACTAGTGTGAGTGTGGAATATGACAACAAAAGGTGGTACCATTAATGGAACAGTCGAACATTTTTGATTGTTTGCCTTCAGGCTCACATATGATATGAAACGGTTGTACAGCTTGTATATACCAATTTCTCTACGTTAGTGTCTTATACGACGCATGTCACTTCAAATAGCCTATTCATCATCACCACACGTTAATACAAAAACATCACGTAACATATATTTCAACGCTTGTGATGATTCAGTAAGACGGGAGAGAGCAGGTTCAAAAACATCAATATAACGAAGGAAAGTACCACCAGAATATGATTTACTTTCTCTTTCTAACATACACACATACAACGAGCACACAAATACATACATACAACAACTTACATACAGCAACTAGGCCCATATGCTCAGACGTATTCCCAAATAACCTATATTTTTCGTTATTAAATTTCTCGTTTTAAATTACCTATGTGTGTATAAGAGAAACAAAGATGCTTTAAACCCAGTATTCCGCCCCGATTCTAGAATAGTCTAGAATGGACGTTTAGCTTTACCGTACCGGTTGCCTAAGAACCGCTTCCTATAAATCGGGCCTATTAAAATAATGCTCACAATACTAATCATAGCGCAGATGTAGCGATAGCATAGATAGCTATCGATGTGATGAATGGCGCGGCGCTGCCACTACGTCTTTGTTGTGCTTGTATGGGGAATTATATGGAGCTGATGATACCGCATATCTTTCTGTTAACAATTTATGATAAGGTTATAATGACGTGCTTTGGTGTTGCTGCTAATCGATTATTGGTTATTAAAATCGAATGTTATACAATATTATATTATGTTTATTGATTTTAGTATATTTATTTAAGGTCCTTTTAAATTTTCAGAGCATTTACCAGAGAATGTAGTCGATATGAAACCATTACCTTTATACTTGTCTGAATTAGAATATTTTTAACATTTCTGCAAAATTATAATAAAATATTGACTAATGAAGAGCGCAATTTCATATACCTAAATTATACTAAATTCAATCTATTCGCATGTTAATATAATACTATTTAGATATTATTTACGTTAAAATAAATTTTTCAGCGGGTATATCAACATGTGGTAATAACGACTCTATAAATTTCGATGTAATGTGTAGCATCTATTATATTAATAACAACTGCTTAAAGCACTTAGTTACGCTTCGTTCTAACTAAGACTTGGGTGGCGAGAGCCTTAATTTAACTTGGAAAAATTTGATATAACTTGTCATTATCAAATTGTAAATGTCCCACTGCTGGAAACGGTGAGCGTATAAAGGCTTTAAGGGTTAAGAAGTTAGCCCACTGTGCTCCACAAATCTGGATAGGTGGACAACACATATTAGTTTTTTTTTTGGAAAATTCTTAGGCTTGTATAGTTTCTCGGCATATTTTGTTCTAGCGAAAGGAAAGTGATAGTTAATGGTTATATACCTTAAAGTCCGCTTTATTTAAACCCTGAATTGCAGAGGACCTATCAATGTCACTAAAACTCTGATGAAATAATAAATTATATTATCTGTAACGACAAAGTTTTTGAAGTATTCGAAATGGATAGGCCACTATGACGTACTTAAATATATTTTAAATTTCCTTCATCACTCTGTATTGGAACGTGTTGGCGAGCATTTTCAAGACGTACACTTACGAAAAGAGTCAACAAGTAGATATGAGAATTGGTGTAGCAGTTATTATTCAAAATTATTCACCAAAATTGCAAAAAGTTACATTGTCGGCGCCGACCACCAGCAAATCTATAAACGCACCCACACACAAAGTTATTGGCTCAAGCTAGTTCCAGATAAAGGTAGTCGTAATTTACACCAGCGATATGATTTGATTCTAACGCCAAAGTCATATTATAATTATCACCTGAGGCGTTATTCGTTGTACCGATAAAGCGCAGCCGATAATCAGTTTAATAAACATGAATTCGGTGGTTTATTTATCTTTTGCGTAACACTGCACTAAATTGGCATATCTTTTAAAATAACTGGTGCTATTAAAATTCAAAATTTTGGGCCTTTAAATCCTGTGTATTTGATAACGCTCCACTTTGATATTTTTATTAAGATACGTTTCGCATTGCGTAATTTTCAGTGCAGGAGACGCGCGTTTAACGCAAAAGCGCGTTGTTTAAACGCGCGTTATCTACCCAAATATATACGCATTGTAAAAATTCCATATGACATGTTCAGTCTTAAGTTTCTCTTTGGATTAATACAAAACACAACGTTATATTATTATAGTCTCCGTCATAATACCTGTTAGATAGAAATACCAAGAATATAATAATTTAGTGTTTTAATTAATTCCTCTGAGTGAAGACATTTTGTAATAGAGCTATTTGGAAACATTTCATTGACTGAGTGTACGTTATGCAGCATTATTGAATTGTGTATTATTAAATGGTTAAAGTGGTAGAAACCTATTTTTCAATCGACAACAATGAACAATCTACGAATCGACAACAATTAACGATCAACGAATCGACTTCTGAAGCACCTCAGTGTAGAATAGTCATATGTATGGCGATACATATGACTATTCTACACTGACGTTTAACAGGAGTTTTAAGCACTGCTGTGTTCTGGCTAAAAGAGAGTGGTATAGGAGTATTTCTTATAGGAGATACTCCAAGTTAGTCCAGAATAAGCATCTCATCTGTGGCCGACCTTACGTCTTACTTGTACATGAGGCAGACCCTAAGTTACACCATACTAATCCTAATGCGGTGCCCTTGTGAAACGTTACAGGCTTGTGTATCATTGATCACAAGTTTGTATCTGTGTGTGAACCTATAAGTTAAGATACTATTTAATATTATTTTTTACTTTAAAATTAACACTTGCCGCAAATTTTCCAGCCAAGCAGGGTTGACTGGTAGAAAACACCATAAGGCATTATTTTTACCCTATTGTAACTTGTATTTTATGAGGTGCAATAAATAAGTGGTTTAGGAGGAGTATCTGAACTTTAATTTAACTCTTGTACGTCCCGCGATATGCGAAATCGCAAGAGAATTTTCATCCATAACTTATATGGATTTGTCGGGAGAATCTTAGTACCGTACGAAATCGCGGGGCTATGACGCTATAATCAATCAAGTCAAAATGAACACATGAACGATAAAAATATCACGTGATAATTAACTGTCATTCAGTTCTGATAATTATAAAAAAATAGGTTTTAGACGTTGATACCCTCAAGCGAATTACATGCTCGTTCGTGCAGATTTAAAAAACATAAAAGATTGCAAAGTCCTATTGCCTCTGAATAAGGTCTGGAATATGTACATGAGTTGCAAAATTACTTTTCATTGCAGCAGTTTCAAAGTTGCATTCGAAACGGATACACATCGTTTTAGTGTTGTTATTTTGATTAGATTTTTCCCCTACTAAGGTTTCCAGCAGCCCACCTCTTAGCTTTCAGGGACTTGTGCATATAAATTTATTATCTTGGAAAGGAACTACTGCGCATTTTATCACTGTGGGTGATTTTTCCTTCAATTTATATATTTTTTTTAATATACTTGTAGAAAACGAGCATGTAGTCCAATCTGGTGGTACGTAGCCCCTGCCGTCCATGGACAGTTTGTATCAACCCCAGATAAGGTTAGTCTTACAGACGTTGGTCACAGATGCGTTGCTACTCCAGATGGCTTCTTTGGAACGCTTGGATACGAATGTCTCGCTTACCACAATCTAAAAACCAGGTTATTGTTATTAGGTAAAAATAGGTATGGCGGTGTGCTTTCACAGTCAAAAAACAAGGGGTTCTTCCTCTTTTATAATAACCTTTCATTTTTCTTATTTTTAAACTAAAGTCGAAAGTCATATAAACTCTTCACACACTGGGATTCATTTTAAAGAAAAGTATATAATCACCCATATATAGAACAAAAATCATAATTAAACGCCTGTCTAGGTAGGGGTCGAACCCAGGAACTACTTGGATGACAGCCGCGTAGGTCATTTAACCGAATAACAAAAGTAGTTATAACCGAAAGGCAGCGTCTATCTACAGTAATTATAGATTTCTATATACAATTTTTATATTTTTCATACATTAATTTATATATAATGTTATAGATTTTTCTAAATAAACTTTACGATCTCCTTATGTTATTACGAGGATTGAACTTTAACTTTTTTTAATCTATTATAATATATAACGTATAGCGCGTAAGATATTAAGTATAAATAAACAAAATCACCAACCTTCCCTTCCAAGTCGACTCGTGGACCAGTATCATGCCAGATGTGATGCGCATGGCGCTGACGCAGGTCTTAGTGACATTGACACGGCCTGCTCTTTTTGAGCAATTTCGGCACTAAACAAGGCACACGCAGCAGAACTAGTCCACGTGTATAAGGCACAATGACATACAGAACGATCGTACGCACTCACCCAGCGCAAAACGACGACTAACTAGTCGTTAGAAGCGGCCCTAAAGAACGATATTGGTATAAATTTTAGTTCTACCCACCTACATGCTAACAAATATTGAATACTAAACATATATATATATATATATATATTTTCATAAGATTGAAATAGCAAACGAGCATGCAGTCCACGGCCCTATAATAGACCCATGGCCGTCTGTAACACAGGTTTCCCGTTCATAAGGAATAGGCTTTATCTGATGTCAATTACAGATGAGTTGCTACTCCCGAGGACTAAGATTAGGTTGCCTTATATGAAAGTGAGCCGGCAGCCACACCCTTCCACCGAATCGCAGGAACTGCTTCATATTTCTTATAGGTTAGGGGGTGTTCTGACAGGAACACCCCCTAACCTAGCAGTGATAGCCGAATGGTTGAAACTCGTCCTCTTAATCGAGGGTACCGAGGTT
>DWTU01003329.1:0-10521 GCA_018251515.1 Cecropterus confusis
CGCAAGAACTGCTTCACGCTAGAAATAGGTGTGGCGGTGGTACCTCCCCGGTCGAACTACATTGGTTCTACCACCTGTGACTTTGATCTTATCTAAGGTTCATTACAGATGTCCATGGGCGGCAGTAGCCACTTCCCATCAGACCATCAGGTGGGCTGCGTGCTCATTTGCTACTTCCATACTATAAAAAAAAATGTGTGTCACACATTTTGTAATTTTACACAGAAATTATTAAGTTAAAACAAAAATTGTATTTATTTCCATTTACATTATTTTTCAATAATTTTAACATAAAATTATTGTAGTATTTATGAAGTACTAATATCTTATCTGTTAGATTTTAAAATGTGACTTCACGAAATTTACGACCTCCCTCCATTTAATGAGTGATGTAATTTATGAACCATAACTGAATAGTACGCTTCTTTTTTATATATAAATATGGCACGCCAACAGTTCAACTTCGTTATAAATTTTTAACTTTGAACAACTGAATTTTCGAATACGAAAGGTCGGTCCGGTCCACCGCTGAGGTTCAAATTGACTTGTCACTGGTCAATGGTTCCAATTAGTGTTCTGCCACGGAAACGTGTGTGACGTGCGAGCTCCGGACGTTATTGTAATTAAATCGCCTAAAGGTTCGGATATACGGCACCGTAACTAAAATCCATTTTCAATCACATCGTGAATTTGCATATATCAAACCGTTATAACAAAGCTAATCAACTCGCGGATCTAAATTCGTTCGTTATTGATCCCACCGATGGGCATGGGTGACTCGTTCGTTCGTTATTGGTCCCACTGATGGGCCTGGGCATGGGCACTATGAGAAGGAACTCATAGTAGGAATTTTAGGCCATAGTCCACAACACTGGTAGACTTTACATGTGTAAAGTCCACACATTCTACAAAATAAAAGTTCCTAGGCGTGTGTTTAGAAACATGTACTTTGACGAACTTTAAGACATTCACACGATGTTTTCTTCTTCATCGGAAAGCAGTGATCCTGGTGTAGCTAGGATCCGAACCTACGACCTCCAATTGAGAGGGCGAGTTTTAACCATTACCTCTCTAAATTACTGAAGGTTAAACTAAAATCGCTTTCAATCGTATACTTGGATTGATTTAATATTTATCGAAAAAAGTTCATTTAACAATCCGTTGCAATTGAAAGTAACCTCTAGAAATTAATAACAGATAATGCTTCTGATATCGATACAATAAAACAGTTTTCCACATCGATACGATATCAATATCGGCTATACACGTAATCGTTTAAATATTATTGATCGATCATGTCTAAAATCGAATCGCAAATGTTGCGTCATGCGTACGTTTTGTTTCGGCAGTTACGTCTCCGGTTGGCAAAATCTCTATTCCAGCGTGGGCAGTGCCGATCTATTGTATATCGTTCGTGGCCGAGATTCATTTCAGCTAGACAGCTCACCTGATGATCGCGTGCCAAGGAGTCTTGATAATACATATAACGAAAAGAAACATAACATTTATTTTACTTGAGAACATCTGCGCGCTCTCTGGTTGCGTATGTCTTATAATTTAACAACCCGAATATGTTCGACCGTTGCAATGGCGGTTATTTTCAAACCACGAACAGATTTAACATCCATCTATACGAATAAATAAAATTGTAGTACTGACTTGTAATATCAAAATACTCAATTCATATGAAAGTATATACATTTATAGTAACAGTTTGTTTCGTCTGTTTGTTGCGGCTGAACGTTACGGAACTGCTGGACTTAATGCAACGAAATATTAACTCGCAGATAATTTATGTTATAAGGAGTAACTTAGTTTATTTTTATTCAAGAAAAATAATAAGTATTCCGCGCAAAAAACCAATTAAAACGCATGAAATTTCCAAATAATTTTCGGCAAGGTACATTTGTCTTTGTCATAGAACAGTTTCAAAAACTTTAAACTCTGTATAAAATTTCGATAATACAGATACGGTAGATATTACTCAGACCGCCATAACTCGAGTTTTGTTACACACGAATCATTTACGTAAAGTATTTAAAAAATTGATTTGACTATCAATATCAAATTAATAATTATTCTATTAATTTGTAAAAGGCTTAATTAATCGAATTAGCTAGCATAAATGACCCTATTAAGATATGAAATACAACGAAGAACAATCTCATCAAGAAAGTAGCGTCCCATAACAATGTCAAGTCAATATGACATGGCCCTGATTCGTGATATCATTCAATCGATACTCAAGTGTCACGTCGTCAAGAGTAAGAATCCTTGAATACCCCGTAGATAGAGAAGATTTTTCCTGTACAGTAATTGCGCAGTTCACACGTTTCAGTAACATGCAAAACGTAATATAGAGAGAAATGCCGTAACCTCTCTAGACGGATTTACATTTTACACCTATATGCAATATTAATTTTTGATAGGTAACATACTGCAATACTGTTACAAAATGTAATAATACGACTGATTTATCTGGTTGCTCATTTCTTATAGGTTATATTAAAAGATATATAAAATAAATCGAAGTATATTATTTATATCCCCTTAATCATAAGTCTACAACGTAGCCACTAAAACCACTTATAACTACACCGAAGTAAAATTGAAAAATCTTATCTCAACAACGTTGTCGTCCTCGAAACCCACCGAAATCAAATTAGATTCTTTGAATTACAACGAGATTACGAAACGTTATTTTTTGTTGAACTCGTTAAAATTCGCTGGAGACAGGACAAACTAAAGAACTAACTAAAGTCATAAAGGGAATGAATAAAATTGAGATGGCGAAGTTCAACGAAGCCAAAGTAAATTAAATAAGGTTACGTTCAGATGCTATCTGACGATAGGGGAAATTTGATAAATAAAATGGTGGTAATCGACGAGCGTACGTAAAAACGCAGCATCATAATGAGAATTCATTTAGCAGATGCCTAGTGGTGCGCATAAAAATCAATGCTTTCCTAAGTATTCAAAGTCAAAGTCAAAGTCAAAGTCAAATTTATTATATCCGCAATTTGTATTGTAAATTACTTCAAAAGCTATTGTAGTGATCGTTGTTGAGCTTCCTCGATACTCAAGCGCACTAGAGCACGAGACAGTATAAGGTGAAAATACTGTAAATCGACTTCGGAAATACTTGCGCTAAAAGTGTATTCATTGCATTCAAAAAGTCTCTCGAGACGTACTGTTCTATAGAACAGTACTCGATTGTATTTTTGTATTTGTTTTCAGCTGATTGACAAGAAAAAAAGATATCTTATTACTCACGGGGAATGTAACGTAAATTTTATTTGTCCTATTTGTAACTACAAGACCTTTGACATTCTGCTCTGGCGAAAAATCTAATACCAAAGTGCACCGTAATACATCTGAAGTGACAAAGCAAATTACATTATCGCTTTACGTGCGAGGAAATCGAATTACGGTTGAACGTCTCATCTTGACCACAGTACTCTCGTAGCTATCCGAGATACAGCTGTGGTTACTCGTGGCCGAATTACGTCACAAAAAGCTTATACGTGTATGGTTATTTTCAGATGTTTCCAACGCTATGGAAAAAATAGCTTAAGTGATTTATGTACATTCAAGAACCGAGTACCGATGTACTAAAATAGTTTGGCGATGAATACGAAGGTAAGGAGACGAGTGTAATGGAGTATGACCATCGAACAGGCGAGACGTTGAAGCGAGGCGTGCTTGTGCATATATTTACGTTTCATATTTAATTGAATGACTGGATTTCAGACAATAGCACGTACGTCTTAAATCTCGTTCGTAGGAGCTCAAATGTAATGAGATCGGCGAACGTCGGCATAATCTTTAGGAACAATTTGGCGTACGTTCTTGGTTTGTTCTCTGGATCATTTATGGATATATTATGTATGGTTGGTTGGTTACGGTTGGTATGCTCTTTAATAATTTAGAATTGACGACTTATCATGTGATTATATTTGAAACAGCTTACAGAATTCGTCTTGTTTATTTCGCAAGCTATACCCACTTCTATCTCAAGACAACTGAAAAAGCTTGTCTGCTTAATACTTGTTAAGGCAGGTATGCTACTTGTTTCCAATGCTGGTTTCAGAGGTCATCAAGTGATTATTTTAAATTATTATTTCATGTTTGTTTTCGAATTTGTCATGCGGGTTTAAAATATGTGTAAAATTTAGTCTCTAACTCATCGAGTACGTAGTGTAGTACATATTGATTACAAAATTCCACCCAAAGCGAATAAATAAAAACGTAAAGTAGTTTTTCTTGTCTCTCAATACAAAAAATACAAATGATCACATATTTTTAATTGGCACAGAGAAATAAATCGATGCTGCCTGCGAGTAATTTTCACTGACCGAATTGTTGAAACAATTAACGCTACAATAACTATAAAATATATATTTTCAAGAAACAATAAAAATAACACAATAATTATCAAAACTACGTTTGTTGCCGCCTGCGGCACATATTGTGCATCTAGTTTTAACATTTTCAGTTAAACATTCGTACGGGGTGGGGATTTTCGTTTTTTATACTATTTTATTTGATTCAACGGAGTTGTCAATTATTTCTAATAATAATAATACTATACAAGTACCAGTAGGATTGAACACACTCATTCCTACCATCTCAAAGCGAAGTTCTTTTATTATCTTAAAAATCGAGTTAATGCGTTAATATTAAATTGCAATTTCGTTCATTGTCGTTTTATTACCTCGTGACATGCTCGGATAAACAAATAGCGTGGTAAATCAGGATTTTTCGCAATTCAACTGTCCGGTTGAGCCTAAAACTGCGATACATATAATATTTTCTACTGTCAGTATTATAATTTGATACACGTACAAAAAGAAGGCCGCCAGCGTTCGCCAGTTTAAGGACTGTCGCAAATACATTGAATTCTGGTCACGTTAGCGTCGGTTGCGAATCCTTGCCATTTCATGAATATCTTACCGCCCAACATGGTTACTGCAATTAGTGGCTTTTAGTGTCGATGTCATGTACCTTTATTATAAACTACCGACCAAGACCATATTAAATTCATAATACTCAGCTAATACAGACACTATCGTTACATTTTGGCAAGGTCAGCAAAGGTAGCGTTAGATACAAGGATTTCCACAAGGAAATATTGCAATGTCCTTTCCCATGCAATGTTTTTTTAAATATGTAATGAAGAATTCTTAGACGTGTTAAAAAAAAAACCAATGACAAAATATTTTTGTACTAATATAAATTAAAGCGTGCGAGTTTTTAAATCATCGTTACTTTACAATAGTTCAATACACACACGGTAGATAATTTCAATAGGGAATAAATTTTCATTTCGCTTTATTGTTTAAAAGTTGCAATGATTCGTATCTATAGTGGTGTAGCTATAGATATGGCTCATCACACCTGGGCAATGATTGGCAGAACCTTGAGCAGAATAGAGAGCAAATGCTTTTGGGGGAAAATTTTGCCCAACAGTGAGAAAACATAGCTTAGTAGTAGTTAGACGAACTCATTATAGATTAGTAGGCATGAATTCAACACAAACTGACGCAAATCCGAGATATTAAAATAAAAATGAAGAATCAAATGAATTGAGTAAATTGAGCCATGCCGTGTACGTTTGGATATAGATCTTTTTGCACCGAGAGTGAGCCCCTTTGTGCACAGTAGAACAAACAAGCGGATGTAGAGCTCTGTTCTTGTTGTCGTTTTAGCGAGACAGTCGTTATCGCAGCCGTTCTTGATATACACAGAATACAAACATCATTAAACTTGCAGAATTGCAGATGAAACTCCCGGTAAATTCAGGTTAAGTTGGCGATTGCATCGGAAGTTAAGCAACAGGCATCGCATTGTGATGAAAGGAAGCAATCTTAGTGAGCACGTCGCTGAACAGTGTTGAGGTCGCACGCCTTTAGAAACAAACAAATCGGCAACTTAGAGGAACATTCGAAGTAAAATTTACATACTACTCTATAGTACACTATTTGTAAAACGGTTGGTTTACATGGGTTACATTGCTACATGGGTTGAATGTATAAAATATTCGTGTGCACACGGCGAAACTTGGTTCGTGAGCGAAAAATTAAAAAGTCGCCTAACCGTGTTTCACCGCGAGGTGTCGAAAAATTAGCAAAATGCTGCGGAATTTATCTCTTTTGGTGGCAAATGTCACGTGTTATTATATCTCCCGTGTTTCAACCCCGCTCGAGGCTTTTTGGAGTGCACTCCCAGTTTTCATGCACATTCGCCCTCACTTTGCTCGCCCCTCGTTAAAAGGACGACCTAATAGCATTGTGCGAATACCCTCCCTTTATATATTTTCGCTTAGATACTTCACCGTATATATTTTTACTATGAATAGTTACTAACTCAGACTCTTCATTTACGTAACGCCAACATGGTTAACGTAAACAATTACGCAAAATATTATACGAAGCTAAGTTATATTTATATTAAATAACAAAGCGACCTTTCTAATCGTTGCTTAGTCTAATTGTACTGGAACATGAAATAAAACAATAAAAATAATTACGGTAGTGCATAACTTTTTTTCAACGATACACGTTTACGATCGTTACTATGGATTATGACCCATTTTTCTTATATTAGGCATTCATTTTGACCATTAAAGTCAAGGAATCCATACAATTCATGCTATATAAAACATGTTATAGACAATACCTATCAGAATTACATTTCAATATTTAGTTCCTGGTCCAATTATATTGAGGTGCCCATCCCAACCCTCAGGGGTAGCAAAGAATCAATAAAATTGACTATACAAAACCACTTTTTTGTATAAAGTAAGTTACACATGTCAATGGGCGGCAGGATCCATTTGACATCAGGTAAACTGTATCGATATCTAATTTAGATTATACAACCTTAGTGTTGTGATGAGTAATATCAAACTGTTAGATTGGCATGACGTTGGTTGATGTTACGATAGATTTTTTTTCATTATTTGTATAAAAACGACCTTTTTTTGTACCAATGAGAGAATATCGAAAAGTCATCATGTAAATAAAAAAATCAATTTATCATTAAAAACGTTCCGGCTAACAAATTGTATCTATCAATATTTCGTTTGAAAAGATATAAGATTAAAAATATTTAAGCATGTCTAGTCGAATGCAGCATTACTTACGGCTACGTCGAAAATAGCTTAAAACGAGCGAATTACAAACGTGCATTGAAATCCCGGACGAGCAATGAATTGCATAGTCACTCTTCAATAACCGGCCGCGAGCTGAGTACGAGAGTTGAATGCAGGTTATGGAAACGAACGTAACTAGTGGAATACGCTTATTAGCGTTGCTTATCGAACGTTCTATAGAACGTTAGCCCCCTGTTATGGGTGCCTTTTATTTTTAACTAAGTCCTTTTAGCCTTACACAGTTTGAAGTACCTTCGTCTAACCAAATAGGATGAAAACATGGATCGCAATAACAGAAACGTAGTAAAAAGTCCACGAGATCATTTGCATTCATATTGCAGTAAGTACGTACAAACAAAGCTAAATAAATGTTTATTAAATGTGGACGTAAAATGTAGACGTAGTCGGATCCGGATAGCCTCTATTTTTTCATTCCAGCAAGCAAAGTGTTTGTTTACCTAGTACTCTAATATTTTAGTTTTGAACGTAAATTAAAACAATCTAGTACTTTGATTTACAACCATATATTTACAACCCACGCCATCTAGACTGATATAAATATACTTTCATCAGTTTTTACTTGTTCAGCGATCACAAAGTGTACCCATCTATTGATTATTTATTAACAATTCGTAACCCCTTAAACTGGCACGACTCAGTGAAGCGTACATGCAATATAATCTGATACATAGCTCCCACATACTGTCGCCGTGTCGTGTTGTTTGGATATTATAATAGCAAACAGAGGGAACTCACGATGAGCGAACGCGTTGTATCTGCTTTACAATGCTCGTCGAATTTGCTAGGAAACTAAGATACTTTCTTAAGGCAGCGATATAGGAGACGCGTGAGAAAAAACGTAGGTGGAACGAAAGGTAATTTTCTTTCTCGGAGCACAGTGCTTAATACAATGTTATGGCGGCACGCTTAATTGGGGTTAGCAACGATCTTCATTTTATCGAGTGCGGGCGGGTACTACGCACCCCGGGAATGAAACAGTCTTAGTTCGAACACAGCGTCTTTTTATGTTTACTGACTCCAGCGGTCGATTAGCACGATTAAGATTTGCCAACTACACATGACGCTAGTTATTGCATAATATTCGATTTTTCACATTTCAAGGAAGATTAGCGTTGGACTTCATTTACCTATATTTTACTTAACCCTGCAACTAAACAAAAAGGTTTAATCAGATCGTAACTTTTACCGATAATCTAAGAATATTATCAACTACTTTTCAACGAGGCGAGGTGAGCGATATAAGTAGAACTAAATTCGCATTATTAAAATGAAAAGTTCTATATTAAATATGTTATAGGCCAGCAAATATTGAATTAAAAACTGTACTTTATACTTTTTATTCAGAATTGTTTATTAGAATATCTAAGTGAATTTATAAGTTATTAAAGTATTTACATATACACTCGCTGGCACAATTAACCGCCCAGAGTGGGCGGTCTTAAGTGTCACAGCATTTGTTTATACTGAAAATATTACTTGGTGCAAAATTGTGGAATTTCATTTATTTTTCGGGACTTTTTATTTTGTTTTTTGTTTACCAATGTGGTACTCATTTTTTAAAACCATAAACATGCCACTGGATGCATTTGGAGCTACCAAGGTTGTGTGCTTAGCTGAAGCTGGCCAGGGCCGGCGTCGTATCGCTTTAATGATGGGTGTACCGCGAACAACTGTGCGGGATGAGATTCGGCGCTTCCGGGAGAGGGGATCCATCACGCGCAGGCCTGGACAGGGGCGTCACTGCTGCACTTCAGATCGAGACGACAGGTTTCTTATGAGCAACATCTTACGAGATCGCTTCTCTAAAGCTGTTGAAGCAAGAAGTGCACTGTTCGAGAGCGTAACGTGAGTGTCAGTGAAAGAACAATGAGAAAAGGACTAGCAAAAAAATCTGAGTGCTTTCTGCCGATTTCAAGCCCCACAATTACTGAGCCACCATAAAAGATATAGACTCCAATTTGCTCGCGAGCACTCAAATTGGACGATGGACGATTGGAGAACAGTTCTGTTTTCTGATGAAAGTAGAATTGCTCTAAGAGGTCCAGATGGACGTCAAAGAGTCTCCAGATGCCCTAATGGGTGGATCGCACGTTGTGCATTAGTCGTGCCCTTTGCTCTATTCATTGGAGAATTTTTTGGGATTTTTTTCTGATGCACGATAATGAGATAACAAGTTCCACGATCTTCACAGCACTGTTCAGTACCTGACTGAGGTCGGGATTCAAACATTGCCGTGGCCGGCGCATAGCCCAAACCTTAATCGCATAAAACATGTCTGGGACAACCTAAAAAGTAGGATCCTGGAACGGGTTCCAGCTTCGACCACCTTAAGAGACCTTCAGACATCATGGAAGGACTTCCGAATAGGCTCCAGGAAGTCATTAAAGCCAGGAGGAAATGCTCATTATTGAAAATTTTGTGAGTAAACAAAAAAAATGTTTTTCGTGCATTAAACTTTTCTGTATTAATTCAAGAAAAAGGTGTTTTTCAGTATTTTTTATTTTGCGCAAAAAACAACTTTTTTTAACAAAAATGTTATTGTTGTTTATTGGTACTACTCAATACATTAACACAAATAAAAAACAATATTCAACAAAATTTGTGTTTACAAAAGAATCAAAAAAATGTAATGGGCGGTTAATTGTGCCGGCGTGTGTATCTACCTTTCTTAGACTTATAAATCTAATTCTCAACGAAATTGTGAACTGAAGCCAACTTTTACGGACTTATCTATCTCTTCCTTGTCGTTTGTTAATTGCTGAAGGTCGCGTCTAAAAAGGTCATGAATAACCCTTACCATGTGTTATTCTCCTCCAGTATTTCCGGTTATCAGATTTTCTTAGGGCAGTCGCAATGGGAAGTCCGTTTAGGATATTTGGTCACATCATCGGGTAGGTGGTCGGCCGCGAGGTCTCTTTCCTTCTACTTTACCCAGCACTACCAACTTGGCGGAGTGGTCTGCTTGTCAACGAGCGATGTGATCAAAATAGCCGAGGATCCTCTGGTAATAGATGGTTGATAATCGGATCCCTAGACCTATCTATCAAAAGCATCAAAAAATCTTGGTAAATGTGTTTTTAAAGTTGTGTTTAAAATCCACTATTAGCATTAAACTGATCTCCCTAAGCGGCTTTCCAGCCGCTTATAACCATAATTAATCTACTCAAATCTCGTCAAGCAATGAAAACTCGGTACAAAATAATGAAATATTTTTAACGCCGCAAAATATTCTGTATCAACATTTTAAACTCAATGATAATATGATAGTAGGGGAGCCCACGATGCTAAATGGGGATTTACTCGAGCGTCATAAAGACCTATTGGGTTGCAAAGCTTAGATGATAAGA
>DWTU01003330.1:0-10521 GCA_018251515.1 Cecropterus confusis
AGAGTGTGCAAGAGAGCTCAAGATTAGGGTCAGTAATATTGTAACCTATCCAGAAACTGAATATTTAAAATACGTATAAGTAAAATACGTAAAAGTAAAATACGGATTTGACATAGGTCATTCAAGTATTAGTTAAGTACTAAAGAGAGGGGGAGGGAGGTAGTTCCTTTGTTTATTTTAAAGATATTCGTTTAGTCGTACTTAATGTTGTAAGGTCAGTCTCTACCAATGTGCTATAAATAAATGTAATTATGTAAAATTGTATTAATTTCGGTTACATTCACTTCGTTTTACATTTTTTTTTAAATACGGGTACAACCGCGGGCACAGCTAGTTGTTTATAATGCTATGTTTTTTTATATTAATTACTTTTTTATTGTAATTATTTGCACTCTCGCGTGGTCAATAAGACATTTGATCGATTTCTAAAATAATACAGTATTTTATATAGTATTTTTATAGTAATTTAATGGAGTAAAATCGAGGATGAATATATTTATTATAGTCTTTGCGTACGAAGTCGCGGGCAACAGCTTTTTAAGCATATTATTTGGTATTATTAGATCTTTGTTGGTAGTATTGTATGGCAACGTCCGTCTGATTGAGCAAGTGTGCATTCAGTTTCAATGGCATCCAGACAAATTCACAGATAACATCAAAAATTATTACTTTTAGGATTCTATCCTTTAGTTCGTCTGTAATTGTAGTATATAATACATTTGCCGGTTTGCACGGCGGCGGTTCCCATGGAGCGCCATCACGTGGGTATGAGAGAGCATGTGAACACTTGTGACACGATTTCCACTTTCTTCTGATTGATTGACGCAAGCGCGAGTATGTTTGCGACTGTGAGGCTAACAGATAACAAATTACTCTTACACATTAGCAACGGTAGCCACGCCCATTTGACTTAGTTTAATTTTTAATTTAGGCCCAAGAAGTATAAACTGGTTCCAGATAAATTGACAAATGCATTTCCCAAAATGTATTACAAGTATATCGATGTAGTATCTTTCTCTCGATGTAGAAGTATTTTAGTTACCCCATTGTAACTTGTGCCTTCGGGATTACAATCCCGTAATGTGAGGTCCAGCACCATTTCCTGCCGTATGCCGTATTTGTGGATCCGCGACGCGAGTACGGAATTTTACCTATAAAGGTTGTCTAAAAGATTTTAACCCTATTTGTGCATGTAGGGAATAAATTTGTATGAATGTCCACAAAACGTAGTTTCACAAATATTATACAACAAGCGATAATGCGTGACGTCACAATTTGTCTCTTCACCTCAGGGCAACATGCAATGAAAAGTCAAGAACTATCAAACGTCATGAACGATGATGCATTGTCGGAGTCATTCTCGATCACAAGAGGACCTACGATCGTGTATGGCATGCGAGTCACGTCTTAAAATTGTTAGAGTCGCCGGCGCCGTCCCTATTGTCGAGGCTGGTAACGTCATTCTTAGATGGGCGGCTTTATGTCGGTCGAGGACTATGCAGGCGACCCTCGCCTTGCTGCTCTCGTTTCTTTATTCCCTCTATACCAATGACATTCGCACTCTAGTGGGTAACTCTATTTCTCAAGGAGGTCGAATACCTCCCGGATCCTTAACATTTATACATAATAATACCTATATTATTTTAAAATAGTAATATAATGTACAAAATTAAAAGATATATCCCAGCCCCACTATTTAACGCATGGTTCGGTCTTCTGCGTCGTTTACTAACGACCGTCGTCCTCCTGGTGGTGGGAGGTGGAGGTCCTGGGAACTCCCGCGGGAGCGGCCGCCCCTCAGGTGGTCGATCGTGTAGGAGCGCGAACCCTAACTACCCTAATTTTAGGTGTAAATGCGGTCCACCCTGTGCACGCTCATACATTGAACGTGCGAGTCGGACCACTAACTCCACGACCGTCTCGAACTTAAGGTCGCGTCTCACCACATCGTTCCTGACGTAGCGACCGGTGTTGGTGGATAAGTGTAAATTGACCGTCAGTGTCGGTCAAACGGCCTTAATTTATGCCCCCATCCATATGGATTTCACACAAGCAACAATCACTTCAGTTGAGTCACGTCATTCACCAGACTCCACGCGATGTATGACTGGCGCTGACATCTCAGCTGCCGATCCGGGCTTACTTTTCGGGCGCCTGTATCTGCAGTACGCGGGACGGTGACCACTTCACACCGTAAACGCATCTAAACGACGTAGAACCAAGCCCTGCGTACTATTGTAATGTCTGGTCGATACTTGAAGAATGACGACAAATCAGTGCGAAGGTGGTACCAAACTCGTTGTACCACTTTCATAATCGTACGCCATGGGAAATGGGAAGCCTAGGAATAACCGACAGAAATTATTTAATACCGCTCGGAAGCGATATTAAGACTAACCGACCTAATAGGTAGCCTGAAATGACGTTTATAACTGTTTAATAAGGACTCTCTTGCATTAAGCGTCCTGTTTAAAAATTGCAGTTTATAAGACATATATGGGTTGATTAAGTATGGGCGAAATGTCTTCAGTACTTATACAAGCGCGGACGAACATTCGTTAGCGTGATTCAGAAAAGGGCACAGCGCCATCTAGTTTCCCCATAATGTAGTAGTTCGTACGATGCAAGAGACCTCTATGACATGTGATACTATGTAAACAGCATAACACATTGAATACGAGGTATTTTATAAGTCATATATAATCGTATTAATGAAAACTATTCGTATTTTTGCGTTTCAAGTATATAAACGAGTAAATTCACGACGTTCATACGGAATCATTTAACAACCGATACATTCGCCTGAACCCCATACATATTACGTATTACGTACGATAAATGAATATTACAGTATTGTATACAAGCCTCTATGTATAATTTGGAAGGCTGTATCTTATAATAGTTAAAATTACATTAACCAAAATCGTACCGTTTTAACCGATAGAGGCGCCACCAGTGCGTACCTATGTCATGTCAATGGAGCTATCGAAGTAACCGATTTAACTATTCGTATGGACAGTTTGGCTTATTTGCACTAGCCTGTGTGCAAATTAATGTACTGAGTATTATGTGGTACGCTTTTGTTTAGGGTCTAGGAGTATTTAGGACTTTTTTACTCAGGTTTTTCGTTTAATCATGCCGTCTCTTTAACTTTGGCTGCCTGTAGCTGAGTAGCGCACCGGGTTTTTTGAATGCATTCCTTCTCGTTAATTAGCCTTGGCACAGGTTTTTTACGCTAAGAACTCACTCGAATTTTTGCTGACTTAAATTCAATCTCAGAAGTAAAATAGTTCTCAAATAATGTTTAAACAAGACTTGGATAGTTAAATTGAAAACGATACTCGTAATTGTGACTTTTTTTCATATATAATAATGCAATATTAAATATTCAGGTAATACCTGCTAAATTATATGTGTCCATTTTTGGTGCTTAATAATAACCTTTTATTATCTGTAATATTTTAAGAGACTGCATTTTATATTAAAATGGTTTTAGCTCAAGTACACCAATATAAAAAAATACTAATTACTTATTGTTTCATCTCATATTACGCATGTTATATTATATTATATTATATATATTATACTATATTAAACAAGAATACAAGAAAAGATCTTATAAGAACTATGAATAAATTACTCTTAAATTAAAAAAAAAAATCATCGATAGCTTCAAAATTGCATTAACAATGCATATATAAACGAACCTATATTACTTAGCCTGTTGCGTCCCGAAGGATTTTATGTAACATTTGATATTTATTCCATTGACCTAATAATAGTACTTTAAGTCAAGGGTGCTTCAGTGGACAAAACGAAGCATAACAAGCGGCGATGCGTTAAGTTTCAACCTTTTAAAGACTGTATCCAGTGTCTTTATAGTCTTCAAAGGATAAGCAGATCATAACCTGCAGTGCTTCGGGACTCGGCCATCCAATAAAGGGGACGACAACCCCTCTACAACTTTATCTACATTTAATATTCACTGTCCTAGTTTCAAGCTATGCGTTAGACAAGATTTTCTTCTTAACTAGAGCTGAATTCTCAAGTTAATCGGTTATAGTTATAATATTCTTCTAACAATATAACTTTTAATTAAAGCGCGCGTTTTATGAACATCTCGTGAACTCAGTGAAATTGTAGAATAATTATTATGACCCGCTTTTCTGGTTCCATTGACTTAGGATCTACAAGGATTTTTTAAAAAACAAGACAGGAAGTCGGTGCTTTAAATTATGTTAGAATAAGATTGGCGCTGAGTTAGTTATCTCGTATAAGTTGAAATAGAATCGAGTCAATATAAAAAAGTTACTATCTTACGAATACGCGTTGGTAGGTTACAACTGAGGGCAGGGTGTTGTGATTGAAAAATATTGCGATTAACCTGCTCTCATATGGTTTTACCCTAACGTTGATCTTAACCTAATTTGCCTTCCGTGTGTCTACGGTGGAGACTGGAAATACGGATTATCAATACTTATAATATTATAAAGCGGAAAACGTTGTATTTTTGGATTTTTGTATGGTTGTAATTAATAAACTCAAAAACTACTGAACCGATTTTAAAAATTATTTCACCATTCGAATGCTACATTATTCCCGAGTAACATAGGCTACATCTATTACTAGAAAAAATAAAAATTCCTTGTTAAAACTTCAGTGCCGTGAACCGAGATGTAAAAAAAAGAACAAGTACCCAGTGATTTTATTGGCAGCGTGTGTAATGTCGAAGACACAGTGCACTACCCACAAGATTTTTAAATTTCCTCAGTTCGGCTGGCTTGCCATCTCACGAATTCAAATTAAAAGTTGGTACTCCCATTATGCGATTGAGAAATTGAAGCCCTCTTAATGTATAATGGCACAAGACTTTTGGTAAAAGAACTACGTGACAACGTGATTGTAGTAACAATCATCGCTGGCCCCGGGCCCGCGCAGCTCGCGTATGTTTCGCGGACCCTGATGATAAGGATGGATCCGCCTATATCTTTCAAAACAATTTCCTGTAAAGATATCGTTTGCCCTTTTCTTAGATCTGGTCGGTATGGTTACAATTTGCATCCTATCGTTTCATATATAGGTAATTATCCTCATACGTGCCACAAAAACACGTAGGTACCGTTTATTTATTCATCCACGCGTGCAGATGTAAAGCTGGGAAGTTAAAACACGAGAGACTGCAGTACCTACTTTAGTTTGCATATTTTACGTTCTCGAATTGGAAATTTGAAAAGTAAAGACATATTTGGCTCAGATCGTATTGCATTCGCTAATTTTAGTTGATTAAAAAAAAGCATTTCGTTAAAATTGATGAATATGTAAACATTGGGTTTCAAGTGAATCAAGGGCAGTGTAAAAATGTCAGAAATGCTAGGACCAAAGTTTATTTAATATAGAAAACGATGTACCTAAGTCCAACCTCACGGTTTGGTCCGTCCCCCATAAATGGTCACTCTTTTATGGATGATAAAATTCTGAAATAGCATGACTTTTTATGTCAAGTTTCAACTTATTTTTGGGCATCGTTTTACTAAGCCATTACAGCGGGGGGCTTCATTCCACTCCCCCATACAGAAACTCTCATTTTACCAGATCATTCACGTTATTAATATTTTTTTAAGCGCGGGTGAAACCGCGGTGTACTGCTAGTTAGTAAATAATTCATTTCGCGGCTCGTTCAGCCATTACATACATTACACACCCTTAAATTGTTATGTATGATGCTGATAAACGATAAAAAATAAGTATATTCATTAAATTAATGGACGATGAGATATCAATGAAGTGATAAGATATCAAATATAGATTTGGTCAATATAAAGTGCTGTGTATTAATTAAGTAACAATTTATGAGAAAGTCATTTGATACAAGCTCCCATAGTTAACTACTAAACAAATCGACTTGGTTTTACATTATATCTTGCCACTTTATGGGAAAAGAACTGCGTCGCGAGCCTTCTGAATCCAACGGTTCCCCGCTGTCTTCTTCAGGTCAACGGTCCACCTGGTCGGGGGGCGAGCTGTGCTCCTTTTGCCTAAACGTGGTCGCTATTCCACGACCTTTCCTCCCCATCGGTTATCGGTCTAATCATCGGTTATTTGTGTGTTCTCATTTACATACTAGCTGAGCCCCGCGGTAAAATCCGCGTTTAAAAAATGTAACTTGACATAGTTACACATAGTCTAAATTTTAGACCTTATACAATTTTAACATTATAGCATTGGTTCAGAGAATACTGATAGCAACTGACATTAGCGGCAATGACGGTGGCTGCGTGCGCGTAGAGCGCGCGCGGTTTCTTAGGTTTTAATTTCCTGAGCGGATGCCTAATTACATTTTAAAAATAGAAGTAGCCTAAGTTACGCATTATGACATCAGCTATCCAACAGTGAAAGTTCCGTCAAAACCAGTCCAGCGGTTTCAATGATAACCCGGAACAAACAGACAGACAGACAGACAAAAATTTTAGTAATTTGTTATCAGTGTCGTATGTACTTCCATAATCATTCCACAATCATTGGTAAAAGCTGCTATTTTGATATTACAAACAGACACTTGAATTTTATTTATATGTGTAGATAATTACGATATATCGGATAATAGCAATGAGTTATTAGTATGGTAAGCGTCATAATACCTTCATAAAACTTGTCACTAAATTATTACCTCTCGTGACACTAAACTCGTCATTATAATGAATTATTAGGTGATTCCAATTGTGTGGTGCTTGGAAGAATAATGGATTAACGTTTTCGAACCACTTTATTACAGTTCCAGTCTTTATCAATGGCAGCAAAAGTTTATTTTTGTTCACATTCTTCAAGTAATTCATAATTGGTTACTTAGTAATTCATAATCATAATTCATTGAGGGTAGTTTAAAAATATTACGCATGAAGTCTCTGTTAAGACGGCTCTCAACATTTAATATAAAGCAACTATACTTCAGACGGGCTCTTCTAAAGGGTCATTTAAAAATCCTTCAAACTCATATAAAAGTTCCGAATAACTACTTAAGCTTATAATAATATACCTAATGAGATTATCGATTCGTTTCTGAAGATTTATTTTTTGTTATGGTCATTTTACTTGTCCCCAAGATTTTAGCAAGTATAGCCATAGCGTGGCCAAAGTAGAGGTACGCTATCTCTTGTCTGTCATTACAGGCGACAAAAAGGAAGCACCCAGCAAGAATGGAAGTTCGAACCGCCTAGTGCGCGACCCTGGGAAGGCTAGCGCTTTGTTTGGCCCAATTAAAGCGGTAAATCAGCAAGATGTGGGTTGATGGTAAGCTCTCCCTGCGAAGAGTCTGACAGGGGCACGGCGCTCGAGGACTCTGGTGTATTTATTGTATTGGAGGAAGACCACCGAGGGGATTTATTGTGATAATATCCAACATAATCCGGTGTCGCTAAACACCACCATGGTACCTTTTAAACCCCTTTTGTACCTTCCTTCAAAAAAAAAACCTGGAAGATGCGGGTGGAGGGTAAGTGCTCCCTGCAAAGAGCCTGACCGGGGCAGGGCGTTCGAGGACTCTGGTGTAAAGGCTACTATGACACCTTTTAAACCCTGTTTGTACCTCCCTTCCCATAACACGTTGGTTGTTAATTGTTAAACAAGGTATGCGATGGGATTTTTATTTTGCCTATTGTATGGATAATGAGTTGTCTCACGTTTTATAGCGCAATCAACAAAGTTGGCTTGACCATTTTAATAACTTTATGATATATTTACCTAAAAACTTTAGGCAAAGACACACTTAATTTATTACGAGGGCTGTTTTTGAACAAGTCTGCTGTAATTTTTAATTTGTAAGTTCTGTTTCTTAGTTTAATTATGTTCATGAACACGTAACATTGTTCAAATATCCTAGCACAAAAGTCAGTCGGTTTTGGTTTTTATAATGATATAGTTAATATAACACTTTTAATCAGTTTTCGTATCGCACCATTTAAAAATTCAACTTCAAAATGCATTTGCTCATTTTTTATCAATAGTAAGTACAAACCAATATACGCTGGAAAAACATTATTAATAAAGTATCCCGGTTACAGGGTTTCGCGTTTAGTTTTCATTAGATTTAGCTCGATCGTATTATTTCGGAGTCATCTATTTTATAACTGGTTGCGCCAAATGGAGGATAAAATACTTTGATGGATATGTATGTCAAATTCTTTGGCACTACTAGATACGTTTTGATAGAATCACTGATACTGGATACGTAAGAATTTCAAACGTTAAGCAAGCATCAAAAACCTGTTTTTAAACATTTAAATCCGTTTCGAAAAATACATAATATACTGTATTTTATGGTTTTAAAATATTAACTACTTTTACACAAGTTTTTCAGACAATCAAAATTTAGTAACAGTATGTAAAAAATACAACCTGATTAAAAAGTAGATGGGTTTAAAAATAACACGGTCGTATCTCGTACTAAAGTTTCATCATTGCCCTCCTTTCTAGCCTATAAACATAGTGTACGCCGGTAAACGTTAATGTTTACTCTTTCTTTGAGAGTTTTGTAATGGCGCGATGGGCCGTGTCGCAATCGACATAACGATCATTTCCTTAATGTCCGAGGCACTGTCTGTGTAAGTCAGCAAGCAACTTTAGCAAGCAAAGTTTAGATGCAGTTGACATAATAACTGCATGGATTCTGCCAACCGACTTCGTAGTTTAAGTTTCTTAGAATTATAACCTTATTAGACGGTAAACACGCTATCTTTAAGTATTTAAATGCAGAATAACGGCATCAAAATGAAATTTTGGATTTTGTAAGCCAAATGCAACAATCTAAGTAGATGCACAAGTAAATGCATTTTTTCAAATTTTCATGCATTTTCATGAATTGATCTGTTTTGATTGGTTTATTTTTATTTAAATATAATAAGCAATCAGTTAAAGATAAAAGGCAAGAGTGGCAATCTTATGATTTGTCTTTATCTTTATAAATATGTCGCGTAATAAAATTAAACTATTAACTATAATAAATTTAAATTGAATCATATACCATATTCATTCCATTTCAAAGCAAGAGGGATGGGACGGGGAGATAACAAACCACTCTCGAAAACGTTGAAAAACATGAATGAAGTATATTTAGATTATGCTCTTTCAGAGTAATTGATGTACTACAATATTACTATCAAAATTATATTATGAACATGTCTTAAAGGGTACAAAAAGCACTTGTATTCGGACGGGATTAGTGATGTAGATTATAATTACAAAAAACGTTGTACCTATACTTATTTGTTGCATCCAGTACTGTTTATTTTTATTATTTTTGTCACACTTTTATGTAACATTTAATACGATGATTCGAATGCTGAAAGCGAAAGTGAAGAATATCCCAAAAACACCCCACGTTTTATTACGATAAATAGTTTTTTTTTCTAATCGATCTATTTTTATAACATGTAGAGAATTATTTTCGATTTTTAGTTCAGCCAGTTGTAAAAGCGTGTATTTTTTAGTTTTTTAAACTATTATTTATTTTAATGTTACAGTTCTGATTACAAAATCTTTACGGCGACAAGAGTTTGCTAGTAAGTGACTTACTAAAAAGTAATTTATGCATCATTATCAGGAACTCAGAAATTTATGGAAAGTTATTTAACGTTAAAACATCAAGTGCAATGCGTTCAATAATCTATACATTTACTTAATCACAAAATAAATCGCATGATTTATAAGTAACATATAAAAGTAAATTGTAGGTAAAACACAGTTGAAAAACAACAAAAAGTCTCTGCCTGCCAAACTGCCTGTCAGTGGTTGACAGGCAGGGGAACGAAACTTTTCACTAGGTAACGCTTTGTTATGAAATATTCCATATCGAATTTGCCCCCAGTACTGGTACTAATACATAAGTATATTTCCAATCCTACAAATGAGAACGATTATCGTTTTCCCCGCAATATTTGAACATTATCTACATAATCATTATAAGCGCTTATTATCTTAATGTAAGCGAACACGTGAACGCTTGATTACTTACCAATGGTTCCCGGAAACCAGGCACAGAGAGGGTTTCTTTGAAGGTCGGAGCTGCTATTTCCCACGCGTATCTCCAGATCTTGAAGCGGTTGATGACCTGTAAAAAATAATAGTAATAACAGTCGATTCCAATAGAAAGCACTAACTAAGATCACAAATAGATATTTAAGAATAAACACATATTTTCATAATTTAGGCCCAAACGCGCTACTAGGGTGATAAACGGTCTAAAACGAAATATACGGATGCAGTATACCCAAAAAGGTCGAGTACCCGAAAGTCGGTGAAAAAAAGACCCATCAGGCGGAGCCCTAAGAGATCGTCGAATCAGGTATCCGAGCAATTGGAAAAACTTGCACCGTTACAAATTGCGAGACTCGTGAAATAAATGACTGAGAAGAGACATCATCTATTTCCTATGAGTGAATATACGCTTTCTACACTCATAGCCCTACACAAGGATTTTCTCCTCTGTCGTGGGTGCCATGGACACATAAAGATGAATAGATAAACACC
>DWTU01003331.1:0-10521 GCA_018251515.1 Cecropterus confusis
CAAAGTCTCACCTAAGGTTAGCCACAGATGCGTTGCTACCCCTGAGGACTAAGATGGAATGTCTCGGAAAAGTATGTATCCCTTACCACAACCTTCAGACCAGAATACAACAGCGCATAGCACTGCTGTTATTAGGCAGAAATAGGTGTGGCGGTGGTGCCCCCGAAGTCGAACCACAAAGAGTTCTACCACCTTCGAATTTTTATTTTATATTTCTATATTTTTATTTTATATTTTTTATTTTTGTATTTTTATGGAAATATCAACAGGGCACGATTTTTCCCGCAAGTTAGTGGTTGCCCTATGAAAAACGTTCGTTTTATAATGTAGAAGTTACTGATGGTGAGTGGCCATTCTCACCCATGGATGTCTGAATACCATAAACACCAGATTAAATAAATCTTATCTGATGTTTGCCACAGTTGCGTCGCTACGAGTACCCCTAAGAAGTAAATTAGAAGGCCTCAAATATTTATATTTCCATCCCATACCCTTCAAAACCTGAATACGAATGTTTTTTTAGGTACAAATAACACTTATTTTTACCATTTCAAATTATATAACAGTATTTTCTTTTGGTTGCTATTTTGAAGGTGAACTCCACTCCTTTAACCGGAAACACATCCGTTATTAGTGGTTAAACAAAATTACAACCCAATTTACATACTTGCTTTAACTTTGCATGCAACTTTGGTTATTAACTATAGCAATACTATAGCAAACATTCCCTACTGGTTATTGACTATAGCAAAAATCGTTTAGCAATATTAATACTTCTTGAAACTTTATAGTATTTGATATAGTAAGTTCGTGTAAACAAAGTTTTTAAGGCACGTATAGAAAGCTCAATTTATTAGGGTTTCAGCGAAACGACCGCAAGAACGTAGAGCCTAACATATGCGCTACGAATAGCTACGCTGCTTGAACGCTACGAGCTTGAGCGAGTCTACGACAAATTACGTAGCAATTGCCTTTATTTGCAGTTTCGAATTAATACTAACATTTAGTGCCGGCTTATGCGCTTTGCATTTAAATTATTGTCGTAATTAAATTCCAACTGAAACTAAATTCATCTAAGTTAGACCTATCAGTGTTTATTTTTAATTAACTCCCCGTTTAATGTTAAGAGTATCGTACGAGTATCGTATAATTTTACATTGGTTAAATTAATCTATGTACAATAAATTACACAGTAGCACGAAGCAAATTCGTAATGAGTTTCAATTGGCAGCGAATAGGCCATTTGGATAAAGGTTACACGAATGAAAGCCTATTTTATAGGACGGTTCGGTGCTGCGGAGTTTTAGCTTTTTATAGTTTCCACGGTATTTCCAATAAAGCCTAAGCAAGTCTGAAATGAAATGAGCAATTAATGCCAATGAGTATTGCTGATATAAATTATTTAAATTAAAGTAAAAGAGAAAAAACTAAAACAGATACAACATATAAAAATAGGTAATAAGAATTTGGGGATCTTGTTATGAGATTGAAGTAGCAGTCGCGCATGCAGTTCACCTGATGGAAAGTGGTTACTGCCGTCTGCAGTCAAGTATTGCAAGCAAGTTTATATAAAACAGTGGTACAAAACCACTTTTTCCAAACTGAGCTTTTATTATTAAACATCACTGCAATGCGTCAATGGACACATTCCACACGTACATTGTAAATGTTGATACAAAGATTCAATCGGCAGTGAATAGGCAGTCCGAATAAAGGCAGCCCGAATAAAGGCCATCCGAATAAAAGCCGCTGGATTAAAGCTACTTCACTGGACGGCGTCCGGTTCGTTGTGGAGCGGTATTGTCCGATTTCACGGTCCGCTTCATGACTGGCCCTTTATTGACTTTAAAGGTTTATAGAGTGACGGTTTCAATTTACAGTTCGGACGTCAATGGAATTTGAATTTGGCGTTACCGCGTGTTAATTGCTCATTTGACACTATTGAGTTGGGAATTTAAATTATCGTGCGCATTATTTATTAAATAGTATCTCATTAATGTTTTTAATGTACTATGTTGTTATTTAAATTACTTTTATGTGGCATTTCAACGTTGAACAAAAATGTTATTATTTAGGTAATAATTAAAAAAAAGTTTTAACTGTTTTAACTGCACCACATATACAGCACTCCATCATTTTAAAACTTTCGTTCTTACTGTATTTTATTTATTATGTTGTTATTTTAATTTTTTGATATGTAGCCTTTGTACGATTATTAAAAACGTCATTATGCAGACAATTTTATACAACACACAATAATTTTAAATTTGATCTTTGTTTTCCTATTTTTCACATGACTTTTTGTGGACTGTCTTTTTATTGGAGTTAAAAAATAAAAAAAAATGTATATTAAAATATATATATTTTATTTTGTGTTATGAATCAAACGATAATACACATATCACGTTAGCAAATCATGTTAAAAACTCTTATCACAATACTCTGCTCTAAAATTTCGAACGTAACAATGTATTCAATTCCACCTCGGAACGGGAGCCATTAAAAAGTGCTAAAACAGAAATCAACGGTCGGTGATAAAAACCAACCCTCTCCGCCTCTCGACGGCTCATTGAAATTCTGAGAGACGGTCTTCAAGGCACAAGAGGAAAGCGGGGTTCCGACTAATAAAAGATAACTTGTTTGTAACAAATCATTCCTTATCTTGCGTCTTCGTTTTCGTCTGTGCTATTATTTCACTTCTGACTAGGCAAAGTCGCTGTACTTTTGCTACCTAGCTACCAATCTAGAACATTATGGGTAGTACTGAACACCCGAGTTTAGTTGTGCTACGAGAACGTGGGCAGTGCACAAGTTTCCGGTTTTAGATGCGTATTATTTTTAAGTCATATTCGTGTTATAAATAAATGATTACTCGCAACACAGAGATATTAGCCTGTAGTTCTCTATTTTGTAGTAATTTGTGGTAGCAAACGAGCATGCAGTCCATCTGATGGTAAGTGGTTACTGCCGCCCATAGACATCTATAAGTAATTTCATATAGCACAGAGGTTCTGTCTGAAGTCGATCATTGACGTGTTACTACTCCCGATGACTAACTCGCCTCTTAATTAAGTGAGATGTATGTTATTCTTTTAGGTTCAAAGTCTACCTCAGCCTAACTTTTTTAAAAGTAGCTAAATAATACTGCAATATTATATTGTAATAAACAATTTGGAAAAATTTAGCAGTAAAGACTATAAGACTATTATTTTTATCAAAATTCCGAAATTAGCAATATAAAACATTTTTATTCGTGCCATTATTATCTTAAAGAATTCGAAACATTAAGGGGCTTATTAAGTAATTCCAGCTTTTACTAACAGAAATACTCAAGGATTTAATATGCCATCAGTTATGTGTAATGGAATTTTATAATGAATTTGATCCACCACATAACGACCTTCATAATGGCATAGCCCGCGATTATTTTTGTACGAGGCGATTTATATTTTCAGGCTCTGCGCCGGACATCGTACTTATAAACTAGATACAGTAAATCACAGCTTACCTGTGATATTTATCTTTTATAATAATTGATCAACTCTCCTTCTAAGTGATATTTAGTGGTTACTTTAACCTTTGGTGATCAGTTGTCAAACTGAAATAGTCTTGAGACCTCAGGGGTACTTCCCCTGAGGTCTAATTAGAAATGCCTTGTAAATTATTGTTGTTTAGGTGTAGAAATACAGTTCTAACGCTATTGCAAAGCGTAAATCCTTTTAATTTCCTCGTAATGAATAATTTTGAATGTAAAAATTACTCACCAGCTTTGCAAGGATCCATTCCTAAATCATTCGAGTCTTTGTGTTCAAACTCAGTTGACAGCAACTCGTCTATAGTGTATTTGTGCGGCTCCTCTCTCCCCTCCACCGAAGTTACTTGTATCATAGCGCACACGAAAATTGTCAGTGCAGCTCCAGCTGCGGTCGTGCATGCACTTTTACACCTAAACGTCATTTTGATTTTATTCACTGGCAGTTACTCTTACATAATTTCTTTAATGTTTTGTAGATTCATCTGAAAAAAAAGAAAATAAATTTATTAAACTTTATTAGAATTTAATTATTTATTAGATTATGACTTCACACCTAACAACGCAGCTGGAGAAAAATGTATCGTATTATTCACAAATACTAATTTTAGCCGTCCAAATTAACAGTGTTAACGAAACTGACAACATCGCGATCACAATACTATAGCAACTCTGTGCATACGACGCCGGCCAGTCTGTCATAAAGACATATTATTTCACTTGTGTTGCATTGTGTCGACATTTTGTCGTTGCTGTGTTATAATTACAAGTTTGTCGTAAGTTTAGAAAATACTAAATAAACTATAGTCTTAAAAGTTTAATTTAATGGAACTCTTACAGTTAGTACCATAATGACGGAGTCCTCGTAATAAATCAATGTCTGGAGTATAATAGAAACTTTAAACTGCAAACAAGTTTTACCGTAACAAATGCGCCCATTCATGAAATGAATTGTGTATTTTATTGCAATGCGCCGTTCAATCGTTGCCTTTGTACTGTTTATTATCTAAATTATTAAAATGATAGTTCCGCATATACATCCATTATATATGCAAAAAAATAAGTCGGGGATTAATAAATATTTTAATAATATTTTCATGTTTTGTCTGCCTACTTGTTTGTTGTGTGTTTATCTGCTGTTGAAATGAAATTAATCCAAAAATATTAAATGCAATTCAAAGGATTGAATAACCTTGTTTTTTATCGTATCTTCAGATAAAATTTCGTGTTTATTTAATTAAAATCCATTTACTTTGTATCCCTAAAGACTAAGTTGGCCTCATACAAAAAAATAGTTTTAATATTTTTCTGAAAAACGCACATACTAAAAATAAATTTTTAAGGTCGACTGAGGAAATACCACCTTCACGCCTATTTCCAGCCCGAAACACTTGTCGCGCGTCGGTGAAAATACGAGTATGTGAGTGCTGGCTGACATATATCTGAGGGGATCACCTTGATCCTCAGGAGTGACAGTGAATGTGATTGATTTTAGATAGGACTAGGAGCCCTGGTCTATGTGGAGTCGAAAACAGTTGTTCCTGAGCGACACTGACCAATTCCCAGCAGGTGGACTGCATGCTCGTTTGATGCTTCGAACTTATAATCTTCAGTTGTAGATATTAAAACATGATAAATGTATACAAGGGCAGCAAAACTTTTGCCTATAAATCAATAGCGGAGTTTAATGGAAAGTTTAAACTACAACAGGCCCTGACAAATGGTGGTTTCACAGAATGGCGCGTCTGCGTTACCGTTTCAAGCCATTAGCATTTAACGGAATATCGACTATAAATAACAGTACGTGTAGATGTTTTTTGGTCCATTTAACAATGTGAAGAAATTTATATAATACTAGCTTATTCCGGCGGCTCTGACCGTTCCTGTCGTGTTTACCACGATAATGAATATCCTATGTGCTAATCAAGATTATAAACTATTTGTGTGCTACATTTCAGCGAAATCCGACCATTAGTTTTTGCGTGAAATAGTAACAAGCACGCAGATATCCTCACTAATTTTATATATTCATTCATCATTTCATTCATTCATTCATTTAGAAAGTATTTATAATATTAATAAGATGTATTTTTTTCTTAAGATGGCGACAATAATAAAGTGACAATCATTTGGATTCAGTAAGGTAGATAAAAATTTACACTTTTACGACCCACGTGGAGGTACGGTTACTATACCGGTCTGATACGCAATGGGTACCGGGTTCGGTCTCGGGCGAGGCGGATAGTCGAATGATGAATTTTGTTTATTGGCTTGGGTTTGGATATGTGTGTCTATTCGTCTTTGTCACTCATTGGTGGACATAAATGAAAATCCTAGTGTGGATCTGTGAGTCGAAAGAGTTGTCGGGCACTAATATCAATTATTGTACAAAGATTGACAAGTTAGTTAATTCTTTTAGTGAGCGTTTTTATATAATTAAAAGTAGAAATTTAACAAAAAACTAGAATGTGGGTTAAGTCAATTTTTTCATGTAGTTTATTGTATGTATTGTTTATTATTTGCAGTAAAATGGAATGGTAAAATGGAAATGGAATGGTAAAATGGTAAAATGCAGTGAATGGAAAAATGACGTATGAATTATAGAAAGAAACTCTTCAGGAAATGATAAATTATATATTGAGTTATTGCTGTCTGTTGCTGTCTACAATAATATAATAAAATCATTTGTTTTTTGTTTGCTCGTTTTATTTCTACTTTGACCTTTTTAATATTTTGACAAAAATATTCGAAAAATAAAAAAAAAACTAAAGTATAATACAAGTTATAAAAGAAATATTATTTTTTTTCATGAGTAGTCGGAACCATTTTTGTGTAAAACTGACAAACCACAAAAAAATACACACACATAGAACTGGGTCAACGGGACCAAATTTTAATCCAAAACGCGACAATAACCTGGCTTAACGAAACGAAAAGTTTGTTAAGCTCGACTTTTAACGAGTAAACTTCCGAACCATATCCGAGGTTCCGTTTAAGCGTGTCCAAGGGCTCTTATACCAAACATCGATGTTCCCTTTGATGTGATGATTAGCAACCGCTAACTAGAGTGTAAACTCCGAGTTTGAAACTTGATGAAGTTTCAACAACTTGAGCAGATAGTTTGGGTGTTTTGCGAATTTTAAGCTCGTTTGTCTGTTTAGTTGTAACATAAGTTTTTTCATGAATCTGTGATACTTAAAGCATTTAATATGTATTAGTTGCTTGACGTAACTTGACATTATTTTTGATATAAATAGTGTTAAGATTCGCGGTATTCTGGTCTGAGGAGTGTTGTAAGGGAGACATATTAGTTAAACAGAGGCGTTCCAATTCAGTCCTCAGGAGTAACTATGCATTTCTGGCCAACCACAGGTCAGACTTTGATCTTATCGGGTTGGTAAGAATTGCCCATGAGCGGCGGTAACTTACCACCAGGAGGACTGCAGGCGCGTTTGCTATTTCAATTCAAAAAACCTAGCTGATAATGCGACAACATTTTCATAATTTATGTTGCAAAAACTCATGATTGTTACAAAGGAAATACAAACAATTCACACGTGTCTAAAACATTGTTTTTGCTTGGAGTCAAGATTTTTAACAGTGCCACTTAAATAAAACAAGAAACGCGTGCCCTACTTTTGAATTTGGATTACTAGAATACGCTAAAACTAGGCCTTTTCTTATTTATATATACGCTTACAATAGTATATTGTAGGCGTACATATAAGAAACGAATAGTAGGCTTTTATAAATAAATATATAAATAGTTGTTAGAAGGTTTACATATAAATTATAAATAGTAAATGACATGCAGTCGATCTGATGGTAAGTGTTAACTGCCGCACATGGACATCTGTAATCAACTTCATATAGAACACGGGTTCCATGTAAAATTAATCACTTATGCGTTGTTAATCCTGGGAGTTTTTTTTTTATTTATTTATGGCACACTTACTAGATACATAAACAAACATAATTTAAGTAGGAAAAACATAAAATATTTTCTTTTATGTACTTAAAGGTATGCATTGTCTAAATTAGTCAGTTTTAGGTTATTTTCTAGACTTTAAACATGGAAAGATATGAGTATAAAAATATAAGTGGGTATATGTATCATGCACGAACAAAAAGGTAAATTTAATAGACAAAATATATGCTGCAAAAACTCAATATGTGCATCTAACATTCACATATAAACTAGAGTACTAATGGAAATTAACATTATGCAGAACTGTATTGAACTTTCTTTTTAATTGGTTAATTCAATGGGTTAATATAATCGCTTCCTATGGGTATGAAAACCCCACCTTTCTACCGAAACGCAAGAATTGCTTCACGTGTTTCACGCTTCTATAAATAAATGCGGTAACCTCTGAAACTATATAAATTCTACCACGTTGCTAACAAACTAAAATTAATTTAACTGAAGTTACATATTTTTGTAATCGTAACAAAAGATCACTTATAAAATGATAATGCTAAAACATTTTGAAACAAGGTAAACGAAAATAATGGGTCAACTTCATGCATGCCCTCAGGATTTGAAAGGGAATTTTGAGCTGTCGGTACTAGATTTAGAACAGTCGTTTAGTTCTATAGTTTTTCTATTAGATTGAAGTAACAAACGAGCGTACAGTCCACCTGATAGTAAGTGGTTACTACCGCCGATGAACATCCGTAAGCAACTATCTTATAGAACAGGGTTTCTATTTGAAGTCGATCACAGATGCGTTGCTTATCCCGAGGACTAAGATGGTCGCCTCCTATTACAAGTGAGCCGGCAACCACACCCGTCATCCGAAACGCAAGAACTGCTTCGCGCCAGAAATGAGTGTGGCGGTGGTACTTTCCTACTTTACTTGTGGTCGAACTACACTGGTTCTACCACCTGGTAAAAAGTTCATTGGTAGACGCCCTATTCAAATCTCCGTGGGTTGATCCTGTGAGACGTACTTGTAACAAAGGCTTGTGTTTTTAATTTTTAGTAAGTGGAACGAGCAGTAATATCAAAACTCCGCTTTTTCTTGTATATTACTTGATATTCCAGACCGCAAAAGAAATTACACAGGTACAATCGTCATGAATATTTAAGTCGTAATACCTAATGGAGGTATAATGCAATAATCAAGTCTATACGGTGATGCAATCCATTCCACCCCCACAGGGAAACAATAAAAATAGGAAGTGAATAAAGTTACTGAACCACATATAAACAAACAAAAACATTGTTTGCCCACAAATGCGTATTCTACGCCATCAATTTGTATTATCCTTACATTTCACTGCTGACAATTTATTATAGTTATGGTTCTATAGCATCCTGAAACAGATCATTCAAATAAGTCATAGGCAAAAACTGACTCTGAAATAAAAATATTACCTACGTTAGCCAGTTTTTCCATGCAACCTATTGATCATTTAAGCCTTAGACAGTTTCTAGTAATGGATCACCTTTATCCTTTCGCATGAACTGTATTCCTTTTTCAGACTTAATTAAAGCTCCAAGCTAGCCATTTTTTACTTGAGCTGCATTCATTTAACTATATTATTTAAGGTGAATGAAAAAATAGATAGCAATTTATTCAGTTACTGCTATTTTTGTAAAATGAGTTATTAGAATCGTAATCAATTTTTTTTTTCAAAATATAAAAGTTAGTGTGTGGTTTAGTCACTAGAGGTTGAGAAAACAGCTAAAGACTATCCCTTTTAAAAGCAAGTGATAAATCATTTTTCAACACGCACATAACTTCGAAAACTTAACGATGCATGCCTTAGATTTGAACCGTGGATCTCCCGCGTAAGCGGCCGCACACTTCATCACTAAGTTATCAGCTTCTGCCGTGAATTAGAAATTAGTTTACGATCTCTCAAGTGAAGGACGTGAGAGGCAAAGAAGGAGGGACGTGAGAAAATCTAATGTAAGAGTAGTGTCAAGATTTCCGCATAGTGCTCTCAAATATGTGAGAAGTGTACCAACGGGGGCCTATTCAGCGTAGTGTGTAGCCCTGTAACTCTTTTATTCTGAGAAACGGTCGCAGAAGGGATCATACATTTCATTATAATCGCTTAAAATATATGTTAAAAATAAGTCAAAAAAAATCTTAAACATACCTAATTGACCGATTATTTAAAAAAAAAAATGTTGTTCTAATAAATGTTTTAGTTGTCGATTGTACTTTTGTTAAAAAAATACGTCGAGCATGCAGTCCACCTTATGGTAAGTGGCCAATGCCGCCCATGGACATCTGTTATCAACCCAAGGTAAGATCAGTCTTATCTGAGGTTAGCCACAGATGCGTTGCTACCCCGGAGGACTAAGTTGGAACGCCATGGATACATATATATTCTTAAACGCACCCTTCAGACCAGAACACAACAATGCATACCACTGGTGTTATTAGGCAGAAATCGGCGTGGCAGTGGTGTTTCCGGAGTCAAAGCAGAAAGAATTTTACTATCTCTAAACTGTTAGCAAATTATGAAGAAAACAATTTGTGCAAAATTAATTTACATTCAAACTGTGGAAACAGTGTACACCTACCACCACGCAAACGGAGCCGTAGGCAAGTACTAGTAAATAGGAAAACTTAGATATAGGACATAATGTTATCAACTTGATGTTACTATTTCAATGGAGAGCCAAGTTACAGGAATATATGGTCGCGTTACGAACTGAGTTAGTGTTCTCCGGAATGTCTGCCAAGTTGCTGCACTTGGCAGGATTTCAATTTTAACAGTTCAACTATTAATTTGTTGCTTGTAAACGATATATGTAACAGAATGTTGGGTTTAAATCTAAAGCAATAGAAATCAATAATGTTATCAAATATTAATCGCTGCTTTGTATGAATAAGGGCACAATCAAAACTTCATAATTGTTTTGGAGTGAAACTTCTTTATCGACGTATGAGAGAAATATTCCGTCACATATTTCTTTACGCGTCACATTTTTCTGTTACGCGCCGTATGATAAAAACTGTATAAAAGCT
>DWTU01003332.1:0-10520 GCA_018251515.1 Cecropterus confusis
GCGACACAACACTACGTGCGCACGTACCGATGTTGGTGTAGTTGGAGTGCACGCCCTCGCTGGACATGGGCACGACGCGCTCGCTGCGACACAACACTACGTGCGCACGTACCGATGTTGGTGTAGTTGGAGTGCACGCCCTCGCTGGACATGGGCACGACGTGCTCGCGTCGCGCGATCTCGCCGCCGCACGACGAGCAGCACAGCACCGAGCGCTGCAACACAATATGATGATATTGTAGGTGGATTTCTCAGGGATAATGCTATAAATATTTTTTAGTCATGTACAGTTTCATACTAAACACGCGCAGTAACGATTACAGCCACAAGTAAGCTTGAGTGTTTATTTTCACAATTTTATTCTGTATTTTTTTTAATCGATACATCTGTTATAGTAATTGATATAATTATTTAAAAGGTAATCGTATAATCACCCGTCCAATGAACCGCACGGCCATGTGCAGCCGCAGCAGCGCGTCGTCCACCACGAAGAGCGCGAGGCGCTCGCGCGGCGACAGCGTCAGGTTGGACGCCACCCAGAACGACAGCGACACCGGCTCCTCGGGCATGCTGTCTGAACACCCCACCGACATCTTAATACTTGTTTCTCCATATGACATTATGCTATTGATATGTTCAAGGGACTCGTCACTCTGACCGATCTTGAGCCACCCGAATCCAGCGGTTACCGCCGTCTTCACGTCATCGGTCCACCTGGTCGGGACACGACCTATACTCCTTTTGCCCAGACGTGGTCTCCATTCGAGGACCCTTTTACCCTTTCAGTTTACTGATTTAAGAATAGATGCTGGTAATTTTCGTTCTACGGATTTCATACGATAACGTCATATTCTGTCACGTCAGATGTGAAATCATTTTACGTGTCAGGGAAATACCAAGCATTTTGTTTGCATATTTTTATAAAAATATAAGCGGGGGGGGGTGGGGGAGTGTTAGTTGTACCATTACCCTAACCCCATAGCACAGAAGAAAAATAATCAATTGGAGGTCGCAGAGATTGCAGAACCCTTCGTAGTTCGATTTTGGACGCACCAAAGCTTCATCTGTTTCTGTGTGTGTCTCAGACCAGAACATAGCAATGTTAGGCACTGGTGTGGAAGGTGTAGTAAAGGAAGTATATTACTCTAAGGGCATTTAAGACTGATCTTATCTGGGCCTGATTTTAGATGAACTTGGGTGGATGTGGCCACTTCCCATCAGATGGACTGCATGTTCGTTTGTTGCTGCCATATAATATATACCAGATATAATCGTTAAGTATGCACAGGCGATATTCGATATTCCTTAACTATTACAGATATGAAAAAGCTTTAAACTGATATCGAAAGTACCTAATGACTAAAATGACAATAATAACTTTTTAAAAATAAGACGAGAAATGTCCAAAAACTCTACATTAAACACTCCCATACATTTTATAGGAAGAAATCACAAGGCATGAAATCCGGGGATCTGGCAGGCCAAGGGGTGGCACTATTATTGGCCATTAAAATTGTTTCGTATGAAATTCGTTACATTGGTATTACGTGCAGGTGCTCCGTCTTGTTGAAAAATTATCGACCTTCTTTCATCGTCTGGAATTGGTTCTAAGAGACTTAGCATATCGTTTTGTACAAAGGTGAAATATCTCTACCCAGTTAAGGATCCACTGTAAAAATATGGCCCAATGATCCGATCTCCAAGAATACCACACCAGACATTAATTGAAAATCGCTTTAACTTAATAGTTTGGCGAGAATTGTCAATTGACCAATAATGCGAGATTTCCCTATTACAAACGCAGTTTGCAACATTACTTTCGTTGGTCCATAAAATTGATCTTACATTGACATAATTATTGATAAGCCAATTGCAATAGACCAGTCGACAAGCAGGGTCATCATTGTGCAGCGTTTGATTAGGTTTTATCTTAAATGCTTTAAAGTTCTGTAAAGTGCTTTTTTTTTAATAAATTTGTGTACATAATTATGGGACACTTGAAATAATCGTGCCACTGAACACCTTGATTCTTGTGGATTATCTACTACGTAGTTAATGATGTTGTTATCTAAGTCATTATCAAATACTCCCCCTATTGTTACAATCATATTTGTAGTACATTTTAACGTGTCCCTCTTTTCTGTACTGAAATATGCCATTTTTAAATCAATAGATGCAACAATCATGATTATTAACGCAAATTGAAAAACATAATAAATTAGCGGGATTGAGAACCCGCGATAAAGAATTTGAATTTAGAACGAACACTAAAGAGATACTAAATAAAAACGAAAAGAAAGATTCTAGCTTTTCAGCCAGTTCAGATATTGAAACACGATATTGAAACAGGTTTATTATTCATTTGAAGTGGCAAGATAATTAATATACACAGTGTAAGGTTTTGGATATATCTAAAGATTTTAATTTTAAAAAGTTATTATTCTTATTTTACTCATTAGGTAAAGAACTTTCGATATCAGTTTAGAGTTTTTTGATATCTTTAAATGTTACGGAATAATCGCCTGTGCACACTTAACGATTACACATATATACATACACACACACACACACACACACATATATATATATATATATATTGCTGACATATTTCAAAGTCGTAGATATGCTTTGGGTATGTCTATTTAAATTCTTTGTCGTTTTGGTATTAAAGCCTTCGATGTCGACTATAGAAAAAGCGGTAAAGCCATAAAATAGAGAAACTTCGTTTTATAATCGATCAATACACATCCAAAAATATGCATCGAGTAAAAATAAATGAAGTAATATGGCGTGTTCACCTAACATGAGGGTCTTGAAGTGGTCCCTGAGCACGGCGCGCATGCGGCGGTAGTCGAAGATGTCGTACACGAACAGCGGCCACGGCGTCGTGGCCGCGTCCATGGCGCGCAGCCGCCGGTCCAGCCTGGCGGCGGACACGCACGTTTTGAATATCTGAATCGCACGCTACATTAATAATGTTTCATTCGATATAGCTTTTTATTTTTTTTAAATAAAAAAATGACTATGACGCGGATGTGATGTCGTATTTGAATCGATAGTTCGGATAAGAGAATATAGAAGAATGAGAAAATTAAAAAGGAGTAATCCCATAGATTACTTCTATCCATATTTTAATGAATATTTCTCTAGTCGAATAAAGCATAGACCACATTATAACGCGCGAAATGAAGTGAAAATAAGTAGGTAAAGTAATGTAAACGTGGGAGATTTCAATAATTCCCCTCGGAACCCAATGAGTTCGAGATAGAAATGAAGCGCGCGTCGAGTGTAGTGTACGCGTGTGTGTAAGGGGGCTCACGGCGTGCGCGCGCGGCGCAGCGGGTCGAGGCTGGCGAGGCGCGCGTGCCGCAGCGGCTCGTGCAGCTGCACCTCGGGCAGCACGCGCACCGACACGTACTTCACCCTGCGACACGGGTAAGCACCGTCACATCGTTACGTTTCGAATTGTAGTTTAAGATACGTTAAACGTTCGGAACGGATTGACGGATAAATCGTAACTATTTTGAAATACAGTATGACCTCGATTATCCGAACGATGACTTGCTTCTTCCGAACGCTCGATTATTCCGACCTCGGCGCCGTAACCGACAATGTATCTTTACATTGTTGGTTACGATGGTTCGCGAGACAGAAAAAAAGTTGTCCAATGCGACTTCTCCTTCTCGAATGACTGAGCCTTAACAGCTCAAAAACGCGTTACGACTATTGGTCAATTAAAAAAGCATTTGATTTTTTTCAACTGTTTTTTGTAACTGTTAGTATGTGACAAGATGTTGCTTATAATTTTATCCCAAAAAACACATGTTTCGGTTATCTGAATTAGCATCGGTCTCGATTGGTTTGAATAATCGAAGTTCTATTGTACATAATACAATCAGAATATTACTTGATTGAAGTCATTAGATGTACACTTGAGCAATGTATGCACTTCCTCAGGGGTCACAACACTCAGATTAGAAAACTATATTTTCAAATAAACAGCTATCTTTCCATTAATTGAAACCTGACTTTGAATATAAGAGAAATATGTTGACAATTTTGTTACAATTATATAAAATACATGCTTCAATATATCATACCTGATATAAATGTGTATTGGTACACTATACTTTGGCATATCGACAAAGCGAAACCGGTGCACGGCACGCGCCTTGCAAGAAAGCGCGACTCGCGAGTCATCCAACGGGGGCTCCTCGGGCTCCGCCCCCGCCGGCAGCCCCGCCTCGAACACCTCGCACAGCACACCGTAGCCGGACACTAGTGTGCCACTTTCACTATATGACAACACATATTAATATTGACACAACGTGGAATGGATGGGACTGAGCTTAAAGTTTCGAAAATTTACTATATTTGAAACTACTTCTAAGAACAAAGAATATCGTCTACCATTCAAAAACTGATGATTTTATGCTAGAAAAGGATAAAAAATGTATGGCCTTTTTAATAACTGCATGCTATAACAAATTCGTCAAAATGCAAACACATTTATGCTATTTCCAAGTTATGCCAATTTCGCATTAGGTCTCTATATTTATATGATGACATTATGATAATAAATAATTCCAAACGTGAAAAGAACAAATTTTGAGAGCTTATTCCTATTACCCATACTTAGTAGGCATATTAGAGGCAATAGAAATAGACTGGTACTGGGTTGGTCCTTTTATGGGTTAAAGCATGATATTTAAATATGTCAAATGAAAAAATTCATTGAATTCTTTGTTTTATCTTCCTTAGGATGTGATGGAAAAAAAGAACTTTAAAAAACGGAATGCTCAAGATTATATTATTCATACTAAGCTAAATAAAGTATTAAGTCTGTAAAGAACCCACAGGGTTACAAATTAAATACAATGCGAAGTCATCACTTACTCAGGACATAATAAGCCAAATAGCTTATCCTTTTTAATAGCCTGTGAGAGGAGCATTGCATCCTGGCTGTTAGTCAGGAGCAAGGGCACTGTCTCCCCGGGGAACACGGTCCCGTGGCGCGCCACCACCGGCACGCGGCCTTCCCAGCCCGCCTCCAGCACTGACCGCCCACTCATCGTCACCAACCCTTGGCCCATGTACTGGAATTAATACTTTATTGTTATGGTAGTCCAAATAGAAATATTTATTAAAACCTGTTTTTAAATTGTTTTCATGGCAAGAATATAATTAGCAACCTCACCCATTTTGAAATATTATTATTGATAGACAATTAAATGTTAAAAAATGCTTCTGCTAAAAATTACAACTCTCTAGAAGGTCACAAGTATCGGGACTCACACTTTGAAAAATATTGGCTAAAACATTACAAATGTACGCTCTTGTAGGGAATTAGAGGCTTTTGGGGTGCATGGCATATGGTGTCAGTAATAAGAAAATATATATACAGAGTGTGCGGCGGGCAGCGAGATGTCGAACTGCTCTTCCTCCTCGTCGGTGTCGCCCTCCATGGCTGCGTCGCCGCCACCCGCCTCACTGTCGCTTGACACTGATCCGCAATTACGAAAACATACCATTAATGCAAATTTTATCTTTTTCTCCGCAAAATACTACACAAAAACAAAGCATAATTTTTAATAAAAAGCCGATTTTTATCAGGTAATTTTTTACCATTATCTTCCATAATTCTACGCAGCAATTCTCTCAAAAGTGAAATTTTGAAGCTTTCCCCTAAATTTCCCCACAAATAAAATTGTACTAACAAATAAATAGAAATAATAATATAGGAATGACAATAACTGAAAGACCATTTGACAATTATAATTATTTTGGTTTTATGGCAATACCATGGACTCTTTACTTTTAGCCTGCCAATTTGACAAGTATAGATTATGATTGGTAAATAAAATAATCATTCTTTTAACATAGATCGTGTGATTACTTCATAAATAACAGAAAAAATATACAATCTTTTTAACAAACAATATAATTGTTCATTTTTTTTTATAGGATGATTCTCATTTTGATCTCGTATTTAAAATAATATGCTAGTTGACACTTCTAAAATAGGTCTATATTATCCTGCGCTTATTCAAATTTCAACTTGTCAAAAATTATATTTATTCATAAAGGGAATGAAAATTTGTTTTGCGGACTATTTAATCACTGTCTAAATTTTTTGTCAAAAGATATAATACATATGTGGTCTATTTTTTTATTTCTTATTTATTTTGCAGATACCACAAATATGCGTGAAATTGCGTAGCATAGACACGGCCAGTATATTACTTTACTCTTGGACACAGCTCACTGAACTTAGCCCCACTTTTTTCGATTTTTGATTTTTTTTAAATTTTTAATTGGTTGTTCGACGTTTGCTCGTTACTTTTCAAATGTAAAAATTGTTCGTTCTTTATTTATTTATAATTAATTTTTAAATTCGAACAATAACGAACAAACGACGAACAAATAAATAAAATTTTTAAAATCAAAACTCGAACAAAGTGGGGCTAATTTCAGTGAGTCTATAGACAGCCTATTAATAATGGCAGAATATTTTTTATTATCTGTAGTTATGTTGCTGTCATGCTGTCATGTGTCAAGCTCAAGTCATGAAGTGCGTAATCTCATCTTGCGAACGCGAACGCACTTCTTGTCTTGTATGAGGAGTTGAATTGAAAGTGTGAATGTGAGATTGCACTTCGATAAAATATATCAATTTGTGCATGAGAAATGTGAACTAACAGTGATTGAATAGCAACGATTCTCGCAAAATGTACAGAAAAAATTTGTGGTGTTACGTATTTATATTGACATTGTTGGATATATCGCTCAACACTAAACGTAAACTGACAGCCCAGGGGAAGAGCCATGGTAAGATCGATTTCACTACAAATAAACATCGCTTAATAATTAATTTTATTGGTATTTATAACCTTTATCTTTGGTGATATTTGAATCAGTCGAAGTTACTAGGGTAGGACCCACCGAACTGGGTAGACTTATTTGGTAAGTTTGTAGTCGGTAGTCGCGTAATACGTATGTTATTTTTGATCAGTGCCGGGTTTGTTTGTCGTTTTTTCGTATACAATGTGTTTGGGGGTTACTCGAACAGGATAGCAGACGGATGCTGCATCTTGGCGGCAAACAACATGCGTCGCGATGCGGGAGGCCGCCACTACCGCACCGCACTAACATTTTGTCATACATTTATGTTTTTGATATTAATGAAATGAGCAATGCTCAATAATATATACAAAACAACATATTACGTTGGTTTGGCATTGTAATTTAAGCCTAAAATTTATGTAAATTATTGTTTATCCCTACTATCAATGATGTGCAGGTGGTATAGTGTATCTATTAGGACTATGTTATTAATGTAGTTGTAATTCCCAATATTTCTGGGGTCTTTAGCCTGACTTTAAAGCTTAGGGCTAAGTATCTTGAACTGGTCAATATTTATTCTTCATAGTTTAATATTGATTGTTTAAGCTACCTAAAAAGAAGGAAAAGAATGTGTGTTACAGTGTTGGGCTATAATGATATAGTAAAAACATTGATGCATGTTATATATTTTAAATATTTAAGTGGTAAACAGTGTGCCTACATATATAAGTAATCTCGATAAAAGTGATTACCTACTGTACTGCCTGTCACATATACCTTACACAATGCCATACTTAAAGGTGGTAGAATTCTATGTGGTTCAATTCTGGAAGCACCACTGCCATACCTATTTCTGCCTAATAACAGCAGTCTTATGTTGTATTCTGGTCTGAAGAGTGTGGTAAAGGAGACATACTTTTCCAAGGCATTCCATCTTAGTCCTCAAGGGTAGCAACGCATCTATGGCTAACCATAGGTGAGACTTTGATCTTACCTAGGGTTGATTACAGATGTCTACGAGCAGCAGTATTCACTTACCATCAGGTGTGCTGCATGCTCGTTTGCTACTTCCATATTATATAAAAAAAATACTTCATGCCAATGTTTAATGAACATGTTGTCTTATATTTCTCTTATTTTGGGTGCAAGCCTCCTCCCAAAATCAAATTCATGTACTCAAGTCCGTCGGATCCAAGCCTTCAAATCTAAAAGACGACATATTCATCAAATAAAAGTTTGTGTTCCTTGTTACCATCAAGATTTTCAAGCGAAGGAGGCAAACATTAATCCTAGATTCTCTGGTAACATTGTATGACAACCAATAAAATCAATAGGTAGCAAATTACAGATGTCAAAAGACAATAGAAAATATATTCAAATAGGTCATTTCCTCCAAACGTAATTTATTCCTTATCCCAAAGTAATATCATACAATAGACAACATAATTATTCTAGGAATCTATAAGATTTTATCAGTGAGTGACACAGCACATGTTGACCCTAACACACCCAAGTTTGATCGCTCCGTGAATAGTGACCTTGTTATTAAACAGTACTATGACAATATTGATCCAAAACAATATTCATGATTATATGATAGACAACTGTTTGTGTAGTTATTATTTTATTTTATAAAAAGAGATTTTAGACATTGAAGGGAATTGAAACACGTGTCATAATAAGCGGACGTCATTCAAAGCTTTTGTGAAAAAAACAAAACTCTTTTATCATTGTAAATACTTATGTATTTTAACAGAGAAACAAAGCATATTAAATCACAATAAAAATTGCACATAACAAGTATCTAAGAATTCAAATCATCATTTTTAATATTGATATGAACAAATTGGGATAATAATTCTGCAACCTTTAATACGTCTTTCTGTAGTAGGTAATGGTTCTTCCTCTACTTCCTCTTCCCTATCAAATGGGTCATAATGAGCAACAATTCACTGTAAGCAAAGTCATTATATCTGACTTTTTAAAAAAAAAAATTACAATTGTATATGAAAATCAAATTTGTTGTGTAATTATGTCATTGTAGGCGGCTGGTCAATATAGGCAGTCACAATAAATGGATTCTACTGTACCTACTTCTTATCAAATATAGTGTAATATATTACTTTTGTATGTGAATGCTTTAAATTATTTTAATACTTTAATAATACATTTTTTTCCAAGTTAAAAAATGCGTCAAAATTATGTTTGTATGTTATGTGATGTGGTAACATTGTTGAATAATACTTTTGTTTGTCCCCAGGAGTCACAGTGCAAGATTCTCTTATAGTCACATTCCAGGTAAATTAAGATTATATTTAAAAATACTATAGACTTTAACTTAACTTTCTGCTGGTACTTACCAACTTCTGAACAAGCTCGACAAACTGCTATAAGCTTACATAAAAGTTACAGTTATTACTATTTTGTTTATTCACTATGGAGTATACTGAAATAAATTGATTGGATATTACTTTTTGTCTGTCATTCACTAGGAATGTAATGTATGTATGTGATGATGATATTGATATTATATACTATATATATGAGATATATGTATTATTAACTGTGTGACCATAGATAATCAAAATAGAATAGGTCATATGCAGTACTGCAAAAGTGGAAGATTAAAAATTATACAAAATAATCATTTGTAATAACAAGGTAGCAAATAAGCAAGTACTCATATGTATAGGAAGTAAGGCTGGTACAATTGTCCTATTTCCGCTGAAAATTAAGTTAGGGGGCCTTATACAGGTCCCTCCATAACAACATCTTCAAACCAGAACATAGCACCCAACAGTGTCATTATGAGTCAGAAATTAAACTTCTTGTATATTACACAAATATGTTATATAATCATATAACATATTTTTATAATTTACTTTATTGATAGGTTACTTGGATAACTAAAGGTTTTGAGGCAATATTGTGCAATATTAACTATGTAAGATATTTTAACTGAGACTTCCTCAGTAGTTGTTAATGTAACATGCAAAGTCAATGACCTAAAACTAAGTATAGTATACATGGTTCTCATCCTTGCTGCTGACTTTATTTTAATCCCTTCTATTCCTGTCTGGCATGTCATAAACTCTAGTGGATTTATTGTTATTGCAATATGAAGGTGCTACAAAAAACATTCTGTTCTTTAATTAATGCATGATTATTTTATATGTTATTCCAGATAACATGAATATGTGCTTATTCTTAAAAAAAAATTTGAACATACACATATGCGTATTAGGCTAGCTAACTTTGTTTTACTAATGATATGCCAATTGGCTTATCTTATCATGGATTGTGAGTTGATTGCAAAGGAAGAAAATGTGACACCCATGAACAGTTTCCTTCATTTTTCAATATTTTCTTTTATATTGCAGCTAGTTCAATTTCGGTATATACTAGATGAGAGGCGGCAGAACTAGTATGGTTAGACAATGCAGGTACCACCGCCAAGCCTATTTCGAGATTAAAGCAGTCCTTGTAATTCGGTGGGCGTGCATAGTGTGGATGCCTTGGATCTTAGTTCTTAGGATTACCTGTGCATCTATGGTCAGGTTCACGTAGATTTCCTGTTTTAATTGGAGTCGGTTACAAATGTTCTCGATTAGTGGTGTCCACTTACAATGAACTCGCCTGTGTTGAGCGACCTCGGGCCTTCGAATGTAGAATGTGCG
>DWTU01003333.1:0-10519 GCA_018251515.1 Cecropterus confusis
ATTTTGATGAAACTTTTTTTGTTATAAAGCTATTAGTCCTCGGCAACATATAGGCTATAATTTATTTTGAATTTTTTTGTTTGTCTGTCTGTTGTCCGGCTTTCACGCAAAAACTACTGGACAGTCATTATTTAATTTGGCGCTACGAAGTTCGCCGGGTCAGCTAGTGTGTCAGAAAAATAGTTGTTATTAAAGTTGATAAAAGATCGTTAAACCTTGCAAAGGTCTAACCATGTATTACTTATATTAAATAAAATCAAGGTTAAATTGCAATTACAACGCTTTTAATTATGCAAATGTGAAACACGTCAGGATTATAAGGATACAGAGCTTATGCAAAATTTCCATTGTTTGGGTTGCGACGCGATCCTAATAATATGCATGTTATTTAAAAGATAATAAGATCTGCCGGTGACATGTTGTCACTAGAAGAATTTAGGTGCGGTATGATGACGAGACGGCACGAGAAATAATTACACAATAGACTTGAACGAAATATTTTCAATAAAATATAATAAAAATATACTGCAGTAAACAAAGATGAGATGAACGATAGATAGATCTATTCTACAGCCTTTTGAGGTCCACTGCTGGACATAGGAATCCCCTAATTGGGGTTTTTGCTAAGGGGGACCGCACGGCATGTGTGTTGGTGACTCTAGTATTTGCTGAAGGTACACAAGCGAAGACGTTGCTGCCTACCTGGAATTTCTTCCTTAGTCGTCTCTTACGACACCCACGGAAAAAAAGGGAGTGATGCTATTCAAGACACCACACAGGAGATGAATGATAGAAGCTTAAAACGTCCATTATTCTAAACTATTCGAAAGTTAAGCAATACTTTTAAACTGTTTTGGTAATCCAACGTGAACGGATGAAACGATTTGTTGAGAAATTTGTAATTTTGCGCCATTATACTGATGGATACTGTAATTTGCGAATTAATATCAACGCGATTGAGGCAATAGATGATCGTTCAATTTGCTATTAAACGGAGCCTTGAGTAAATCTTCTAACAGCAAATATTTGTTTAAAAGGGAAACTAAATTTAGAGATTTTGCCGGTTGGTGTTTGAAACAAAAAATAACGTGATCAAGTTTTTGTCAAGTTAAGTTTATTGTATCTTTATTGTTGCAAAAACTGTTCTCTTTGCTTGGTAAAACTAAAATTGTGATCTACAAAGAAATTGTCTTTGAAACTCTCTAACAAAATTATTGATAAGACAGCAACGAGCAAGTAGTTTAAATTTTATTGGTGCTATACATTTTCAACCAGTCGGAAATCGAATCAGCAAGTGATCCAGCAAAGTCAATCACACAGTAGAAAGTCTCAACGTACACCATCTATCGTAAACGCGTGAAGTTAAATGAGATTATCTAAAGCTGAGCTGAGCCGATCTCGAATAACTTTCGAAGTAATAACAAGTTAAAGGTAGAATTAAAGCAAACACATTCAACTTTTACTTGACAATGAACTGATATAACTCGCTCTATTACTGCGTGACCTCCGGCCAATATGAGCGGCATGACTGTACTTGTAAGGTAAACTACACACTTCGCGTTATTTTCCTTGTTATTTTGTTTACATTTTTTAGGCACTTGAAGTTTTAAAAAAATTGTATTAAAAAGGTATATGTAACGATTGAAACAAAAATTGTGGTAGATACATAAAGTAAACTTGAGTTTTACACGTGTCACTTTGTGTTGGCAAATAAGCTGATATTATGTTGTCTTTCTATGACATTATTTTATAAATGTCATTAGACCACAAATAAAGAAATATTTAAGTAACAGTCCATTTGTTCTATGAATGTATGTAAATATGATATAGGAGTAGCAAACGAGCATGTAGTCCACCTGCTGGGAAGTGGCCACTGTCCGCCATGGGCATTTGTAACTCCAGGTAAAAATTACGTCTTACCCGAATTTAGCCACAAATGTGTTCCTACCCCTGAGAATTAAATTGGACCGCTTTAGATAAGTATGTCTCTCTTACCACACTCTTCAGCAGTGCATAGCACCGCTATTATGAGGCAGACATAAGAGTGGCGGCGGTGCTTCCGGAGGCGCACCACAAAGAGTTGTACCATCTTTCAAGTAAGTATTCCAAATAGCACAAAACTCAGTCCTGCTATAGCTGTATACTAAAAAACCCCAGATTACCGAGCGGTTGTACAGTAGTCAACCGTCCGTGTGTGTCCAGCCTTAATCAATTGGTCAGTCTTATCGGCAATATTAAGATCTGAGCACGCGACTCAGACACCGTTACTTCCGCTGCAGCCGGATGTAAGGCCAAATGTGAACGGGCGGCTATGCGTCTTGAAAGTATTATGCGGTTGCATAACTATGCTAATGTCTAATGTCTAATCGACTGATTTTTAATTTTTTTACCTTCCACTCGTTGATAGCTTTGGTTCGTATTATTTTTAAGCGACTTCCCAAAGGAAAGACGTTATTTGTTGTCTTTTTTATTTCAGCAAAGTTATCGTGCCGGTCGAGGTTGCTTGAAAATTCGGTAAAAGTTGACTTTACGCATTTCAGTCAGTTTAAAAATCATTAAAATCTTATACAATAAGTTATATAGTAGTAATCTCATATATTTCTTATGCAAACACATGCTGTCTGAAAACTATACATTATGGTGTTCAGACAGCAAATCATTAGCATCTTTGTATTAATGTAATGTATTTTTGTTTTTGGAAATTTGTATTAAATATAATAATAGGACAGTATAAAGAAATGAAATTATGAAGTATTAAAAAACAACCTTAATAATTAGGACAAAAGTTATACCATTTACTTTAAAGTTAAATGACACCTGTCTCTATCTATAGCAACAATATTAAATATCCATTACACTTATTACACATTACATAAGTAAAGTAGCTAAGCAGGTGTCTTGTAATTTACTGGATTCCAAGATTTTGTAACAATCGGTTAATTGACGTAATGCCAATTAAGACGCAACTACTAATTAACGTGAAGGACAAGTGTTGAAACATGAAAGGGTTGCTTATTTATCTTACGTCGGTAACTTTGTGATGAGTTTTGTTTAATGGGAAAAGTGTTCTGGGCAAAGTTATACTGAAATGTCATGATTTTCGTATTTTAAATTACTGGCTGGAGAGATGTCGATGGCGCGAGAAGTAAAAAAAAATGTATTGTCATGAAACATTTTCATGGATTAAAAAAAAAACTATCATTATGTTTTTCTACATAATTTATTTTAAAATGTACGCATGGAATAAATATCTAATGATAAGTTTTAATACAGAATTGAATACTTATTTATACCATTACGCTTACACGATAGGACACTATATCAAGTCTATTATTAAGTTTTGGATATTTAAATTTAACATCGCATATTTTGCAAAAGTTCTTAAAAATAGTAATAAGGTTAAGGTCAAATCAATATTTTTTACTTTTATCGATCAAATATGAATTGAGGAAATATTATTGATCGATTCTGGTTTATATTTGCCAAGTGATATTAGAGATATATCTCTTTTTTAGCTTTAACAATACTAGAAAAAAACCAATAGGATATTAAATTAATCTTATCACCACCAAGTAAAGTAACAATTTTGCAACTAACTTTCAGTACACAATTCTGACATTGATCTGAATTTTCAATTCGATTTAAAATATTCGATTAAAATATGTATCTACTTTAAAAGTATGTACTGTAAAAATACAGTAAAATTTACAAAACTTATTGCATATGTCTAAATTGCCGTTTTCATTTACTATATTTTAGTGTATAACCTGTCTTGATATGATAGGCAGAAATCGAGAGTTGGGTGTAGGCGCCCTGACCATGAGACAACGCCCTCGGGTACGAATATTGTACGCATAAAGGCTAACGGTTGTCTGTTTGAGTATTTTGACTCACCCGTTCATGAAGGGACAAGTACGTGATGCTTACCTGAAAAATAAAATAAGTTATTAGTTACTACAATATCATAGAGGTAACAAAGGTACAATACAATAATTTGTAAGTACATACCACCAGTATCGCCAATTCGTTTGAAAGGCGTGGTTGCTGGCTGACTTAAAGCGACCACTTCAGGTGGAATCCGTGTTCAAGGAGGCGTTGGTATAGATGTCCTTATGCTCGGTTACTAGGTGGGGTTCTTATAAAAATCGAAGTTCGATTTTTAAAAAGTTAGGAGTTAAACTTAGTTACGAGAAAAGTGAGCAAGTTAGGAAGCTGCAGTATAATTAGTGTCAAAGTATAAGATGATAATCAAGTTGATAATAATAATAATGATGCATAATATGTAAGTGTTTTCGGGTTGTAATAGTGCTTGTTAATGAGGAAAACTAGAGTCTCTTGATTAAACTATGAACCAAAAAGAATACATGCAGGAGAAACCAAGAATAGTCTTGATTTTTGATATTTGAATATTAAATACAGACAAAAAGAAATAAAAATATACAGATATAATACGTGGATTAACCTCGACAAAGCTCATAAAATCTTGAAAACGTTTGACTCATTGCAAATTTATGTAAATTAAAAAAAAACTTCAATATAGATTAGGGAACTTAATTCCGCACTCATATATAATAACTTAAATGTGTTAGTCATGCGTGTCCTCGCGTGAAATGAGACCTCAAACCGCCTTGACCTTGGATTATAAATCAGTAAAACCTCCATTTAGCAACGAAGACAATTAAATTAAATAATTGTATCATGAAATATAGTTTAACTTTATTGGAAAAGAAAAATGTATAACATAGTTACTTCCCTAACTTAATTTGGAGATACGATTTTTGTGAACCATTTCATAATGACTTTTAGCACGAACATTGTACATATAATATCTTTATTTTATACTACACGTGCCTTGCAGTTTCATTTGAGTTTAAAACGTAAACGTTTAAACTTAAAGTAACTTAGCGGAGTAGATGGATTTAATGAAATATATTCTAAAACCCTACGAGGCTTATACTCATTTTCAATTAATCAAATTAAATTCAATGCTTTTAGTTTGATGCGATTTCAAATACAGACAAACAGAAAGAAGTTCTAAAAAGTTCTATACTTAGGCACTTATTCTCAGTCCTCTAAATATCTTCTCCTCGTATTATTATGCGACTCGTAGACACGGCGGAACTTTAATTATTATTATATCAATGGATTAGACAATTGACAAGCACTTTTTGTTGCACGGTAATGCGGATTTGTTGATAAGATAAGATAACTTAGCTTAGTATAAAGTAAACGCTGGTCTCAAAATTCTATTCTTCTTTCTTTCCTTATTCTTATTCCTAAATTAACATTCTAGTCGATGTTTTTATTTAGTGAGCAGGTAACCAAAAAAAATATTTCAGTTCGCTGGACTAGACAATACATCTTTACGACCAGTTTCAAGAATTTAACTCATCACCGTAATTTAGAATTTGCCCCGCTCGTTCCTCACTTTGCGATATACTGCTCAATTACGAACTACGACCTTCAATGTATTGTTTATACAAGCATGAAGATTTCCACGATAGGCAGGTATCCGTAGACTTCTAATTAAATCTAACGTACGACGCATTGTCCTCAGTGTACCTACCCACACGTAATACATGTAATAAATTCAGTGCAAGATAATTAAAAACGTGATTTATTTATGAATAGACAAGGAAATCCCTCGAATACATTAGCAGCTGTGAAAACCATGACATGAGCTTGTACATCTTGGGTTAAACGCATGACATCATGTGTGGTCAACGTACTGATGCATGAGGGTTTTGGTTCCATTTCCGGCTAAATCTGGAGAATACTCAATGTTTTTGGACAAATGTCGAGAGTTTAAGATCCTACCATCAGTTATAAGATTTGTACTTGGTGTTGTCTGCTCTAATTTGTTTTAATCGGGGCATAAAACAAAACGGTATTTAGTAGATACGATCCTAAATTGGGATAAAAAAGATAAAACATGTTTTTTTTTTATTAAGCTAAAATAACCGTAAATAAATAAATCGTACAGTTTAATCGGAATTTAATAAATCCGATTTTAATAAGAAAATATTATGCCTATAAATAAATAATTAGGAAATATTATTACAAATGCAATAGTTTATATTAATTAGTATTGTCGCGGGATGAAACTTAAAATAATTTATTCTATTTCTGTTCTTATTTTCCTAATAATATTTTTTATTGATTTATCAGAACATTTATAAAGTTTCATGAAGAACTAGGGAGTTCTTGGCAGCGTTGTAAATGGCAGTAACTATAGAATTAATCATTGTTAAAAATACTGAGTTAGCGTAAAAAACCACAATGAAATGAAACAGTCTTTTATGTTTTTCCCAATCTCCTTTGACTCATGGTCAAACCGGATTACAGCTAAGTAGCAATGATTGTAACTCTTTTAAAATATATTGAAAAAGTAATTATGTTATTAAGCTTTTCGCTTTTTGATTGAATAACATTAGCAGGTTGAAGTTGTAATGGACCAGCCACATCACTCGAAGGACATAAAATAGGGAACAACAGATCTTATGTAACGACCACGTTAAGGCTGGTTTTTTTTGAAGTAGTAAACGAGCATCAGACCATTTGGCGCTATGTGTGATAACCATGGAAATTTGTAAGAAACTTCATAATGAATTTCGACCTTAAGTAAATTTGCAGAACCACTCATGAAGACTAAAATGGTCGGCTTATTTAAGTTAGTTGGCATCCACGTCCTTCTAATGAAAACCATGAACTGCTGCACCCTAGAAATAAGTGTGACGATGATACCTCTCCGTTTCTACTATACTGAATTTACCACCTTGCAAAGGATCAGTCCCTCCATCCAAAGGTAGATTGATGACGTAAAGAAGACAGTGGAAAACCCCTGCATTTAGAAAGCACAGGACCGTGTACAGTAGCGTCAATTTGTGGAGACTTTTCTCCGGCAGCGGACCTCAAAAGACTGGTAAATTATTGGATAGTAACAAATCGTATTATTTAATAAGAATGTAGAGTAAGATAATGTAAAACCTAGGTTTTTGTGGTCGGTCACTGAACTGCACTAGGTCAATGATTTTCGTATTAAGCAAGAGATTTAGTCAAACAAAATAAACCAGACAAATTTCTATATTATGCGCTTTGTTATTTATTGTTTAGCAGTTCTGAAATAAATGCATTTAAAATTTAAGTGGAGAAATCGGTTTAAAAAAAAAACAGAAAATGCTTTGTGCAATTTGAATGCGATTTAAGTATTTATTTTGAAAATATCTTTGTAATTATTTCTATTAATCATCACGTGAGTTGTAATTAAAAGATAAAGTTATATTTATACGATTAGCGTTTTTTAATACATGAACTAAATATAAACTAATATTGTCTAAGAATTGTGTAATCTTTGAACGTGAAATTACATGACCATAGACAAAAACAATGTGGTGTCTAATAACATTATATGCTATAACACTTAAAAATATTTATGAAAGTAAAATGATATATTGACGTAAGTAAATAAAGTGGGGTTAAAAGGCAAGAAGCTAAGGCCGTAAAAAATCACATTTAAAAATCTTTAAGTAATAATCCTTCAGTTATCTATACTTATCGTATATGAAGTTTCTTTTCAGGCATCTTTAAAATATGAATTTTGAATATATCTTAGCGAAACAATATTAGTCTCTATTAAGAAGGTATAAGACTGAAAGTTGTTATTTTATAGCGATGAAAGTTCAATAGCGTTCGGATATATTGAGTAATAGTCGTGAACAATGCGGTTTTGTTCGCGGATGATTTGTTTTATTGCGTCTGGGTACTCAGATACGCTCGTGTCTATTAGCGTCTGTTTTTATTATTTATAAAGAATTTATTAATATAAAACATATACTTTTCTGTTAGCAGTGATAGCAGAATGGTTGAAAGTCGGCCTCTCAATCGAGGGTCCGAGTTTCGAATCCCAGGCACGCACCACTGATTTTTCTGTTAATACAGTAAAATTTAAAAAACAACTCCATGATTATTTATTAGGCGAATGCTATTACACAGTAAATAAATATTTTTCTGACATATAATCCTATTTGATGAAACCGGCACTATATAATGACATATTGTACTAATAAAAAGATCTAAATTAATTTCATATAATTTTTATTTTTGACTAATTTTGTATTGATTAATTTTCATACCTCTTATAATGATTATATGCCCGCTTGCGGCGGAAATGTAGAGGAATATTTATGATTGTACATATGTAGCTTACCTACATTCCATACTAAACGAATTTGATTTGATTTGATTTCAAAGATTGTGAGGATGTAGCGTTTGCTAGTTTCATGCAAAAACTACCGATTGGATTTGGATGTTTGGCACATAGTTTATGGCTTGTGGCACGGTAACAAGTATCCTGTGTTAGTTACACATGATACTTGTTACCGTGGTAGGTACATGAGCCAAGTGGGGGAAATCACGGGGTAAACAGGAATACTTCAGTAATTTAATCCTAATATCTTGTTTCTCATCATAAGTGTTAAAATTATATTATTATGTGATAAATGGTATAAATAGGTAAGGAGACGAAATCAAGAAGGTACTCCGTAATGTTTGAAGAAGTTTGAGTGCATAGATTACCAAACTTCATTTGACCTCGTGGGTATTATGGTTCCAAGTTTTTTCATCTATGCAAGACTTGAAGGTTACCGTCGCTGTGCATAAACTTATTGCCACTACAGTTTTTCGCCAATAGTCACCGCGCATGGCATCCGTGTTTGTAACCGTAGTGGTTGTCGGCGTTTTAACAAGAAGACGCTGCGGCTCTGTTTTTGTTGTACCCTCCTACGACAAGAGAGGGAATGGCGCTGCAAGGCACCACGCGTACTGGGAGGTGCCTTGCAGTTCCATTCAGCAAAGCAATCCTATGTTCAAATAAAACGGTCAGCACAACTATGTAGTTAATTTTTTTGGATAAGTTTTTCCTTAAATCTTTTTTATATTCCACTGTTAAGAATAAGTCTAGAGTTGTAAAGCTCTAGGGGACTAAAAAATTAGCATTCTTCAGCCCGCTTCTTCTTCGCAGATTGTACAAGAAGTATTGTCCAATGTTGACGGTTAAATTTAAACGGCCTTAATACCTTCGACGTGCAATAACCATGATGCAATGAAATCAATAAATATTAATTACCAAATTGGTCATTCACGTTTAAGCCATGTTTAGTTACCCCCGATTTTGTTGGTTTCACTTTTACCCAACTTGTTTTACATACTTGCCCTAACACGACAATTTGTGTGAATTAGTACATATCTGTCAACGTAGAAAGTGAGCATTGCATCACGGTAGAGCCGTAAGATCGACAAATTAACGAAATCTTATACAATCGGTTTAGGCTAAAGGTCAGTAACGTAACTTAACGGAGAATCTTCTCATTAGGTTTGAAAGTCGAAATATGGTTATGAAAATTATTCAGTACCTTGGTTAACTAACGTACTTTAACGGAGAATCTTCTCATTAGATTTGAAAGTTGTAATATTGTTTTGAAAATTATTCAATAGCTTGGGTAACTAACTTAACTAAACAGGGAATCTTCTAATATGATTTGAAAATCAAAATATGGTTTTATAACAGCTTTGTACATTCAAAGATCCACACTAAAATGGGCTATGGTGTTCGTGCCAATGGTCGCACACAAAGATACAAACAGTACTAAGTATAGTAGTATAGTATAGTAGTAAGTACTGTAATCACTCACTTGTCCTCTGAATGTTTGTATAAAATGTACGCGTTTTAAATGTACGCATCCTTGAGATACCTAAACTCCAACATTAAGTTTTAAGGGGTTGCTAGAATGGAGAGAGACAGTTGATTAATTTCAGTTGAGTATTTTTATTTCTATGTCCAATCTCCTCTGAAACTTAACCAATTAATAATTAATATGAGACTTTTTGAATATCTAATCACACAGGATGGAGACAGAGGCAGGAGAGTAACCGTCCTTATATAAACCTTCAATATTCGTTTTAAAATAATAAAAACTGGAACTCATAAGCGTTAATACGTCTTCATTATTTTTCGTTTTTAAATGAGTACAGTAAATAGTTAAAACTGACTATTAACTTGTAACAAGTGAAACTTTGAATAGAAGTGGTGCGAACATCGAAAACAATCAACCAAATAGCAGCTGGCCAGCTTTCGATCACGATAGCGTGTGGGCTATCAGTGAACGGATCTGACGACACGTCGCCTTTGTCTTAGACTGATCTGACGGATTAGGCTAGAGCTGTCCGGGTCCGAGTGCTTATAGCACCCGTGATGGATTGAGGTGTTAATCGTATGACTTATTCTCAAATATTATGTACTTAATTTTAGTTAGTAGCGGCTCTGAAAAACGCGAATAGATTTGGATGAAATAATCTGCTCGCATTACACAACCATAATCGAACAATTAATGAAGTAGTCAACGCTTTCCACACTCATAGCTCCATACTAGGATTTTCTCCTGTGCCGTGGGTGCCATGGATACACAAAGACGAAAACACAAACACCCAGACCCAGAACAGAAATCTAAACTCATCATTCAGA
>DWTU01003334.1:0-10517 GCA_018251515.1 Cecropterus confusis
AGGCTCGCCATAAAACCCGGTGAAGCTGTAAAGGCCAGTAGGGCCAACAGCAACTACACATTTGTTAAAAAAAAAGGGACGACTGATGCAAAAACTGATCTTCAAGTCCTCTGATTTCATCGAGTGGTACTGACTTCCTAAACTAGGTGTTAGCTACATGGCTCTTACGTAGGTACGTATAAGTTTATTGAGCGGAGACATTCCATTTAAATTTGTCCCTCAACCGTTTAACCCTGATAATGCAGGTGTACAGCTTGCTTAAACCATATGAGTTTGATATTTGTTGCATACATACTTTTAATATGTATAATTTATATCTAAACGAGGCATATGATGAAAAATCTGACTTTGATTTTCTATACCCTGATGATACAGAAGTACTTACTGCTAATGTTATGTCTTATGATTAGGTGAGCGACTTCCGAACTATGTAGGGGGAATACGCTATGAAACGGACGAGTTTTGAAACGGATATTTTCAATATCTTAGAGGGTTTAATACTAAACATTTGTACCATTTGGCTGTCGACAACACTAATGACGGTAGACATACCCACAAAAATTACAGCTTTAGGCAGCGATAACTTTTATTTATTTTTCACACGTTTGTGAAACACCAATATTTTGTAAAAAATATTGTATATTTCTGAACTAATATAAAATTCCATAGTAACCGGGGCTACAATTGTGACTGTCATATTTGTTGTGACATACAACTCATACAATACAATACAAAATATATAGAACGGTAACTAACCGTTCATAGTCAACTCGTTCACTCAACATTATCAATACTTATTACTTTGAATTTGGTTATAAATATCTTTAAGGGTAGATTCGCAAAGATTTGTCCTTCCTTTTTAAAAAAGACATACAATAAGTAACGGAAAGACTAATTATATTTATTGTGCAGGTATAAATTTTACGTTATAAGTACACAATTAGTGATTTGTTACACCTTAATATTAATTATGGAATATTTTTGTTACCTACCTATATTGTTACTTAATTGAAGCCAAGCTCTTATGTTTATAAGATTAAGAAGTTAAATATCTAATTTTTATATTGTTGATTTTTTGAAAATGTTTATTATATTGATCTCTGTTTTTATACCTTAGTTTCCCATTTGTCATGTTTAAATAAGGTTTATTCTGTAAATGCAAAGAAAACGTGGCAATCTATATTTTTTCGTGATTAAAAGTATTGCATTGATGTTAATGTCCGTTTCACGACACCTGCCGTCCTATTCATTACGTACTGTCATGAAACGGACATTATTAAATTAAAAAAAAACGTAATATTTTTTAAATAAAACACATTTTTCTAAAATATGGTGTACTGTTTATAGTATAATACCTGTGCCTTTCTTAACGATAGTTAACAACTTAGTATTCTTTTAACTACGGTATGTAAATATACAAAGTTAAATGTCCGTTTCATAGCGTAGCGTTTCTCCTACTGTGAATCTACTAAACCAACCCATATTAAAATTACTTTTTGTTTTTTTTTTGTTTTTTTCACAATGTAACGGCTCGCGGCAAGTGGTAGCTGAAGGTGTCAGAAATATTGTATCCTATTCAAGAACAGAATGTTTGAAAGAAGTAAAATAAGTATTTGAGATAGGTAATTCAAGTATTATTTAAGTAAGAAACAGGGAGGGGGAAGGGGGGAAACTTTATTTCTTTATTTTAATTTAATATATTTGCTTATTTCGTATTTAATGTTGTAAGGTCAGTTCAACAAATGTTCTTTGAATAAACGTTATGTAGTTAAAATTGTTGACGATATAAATTTCGGTAATATTTATTTCATGTTATTTTTTTAATGCGGTTGAAAGCGCGGGCACTGCGAATTTATATGTATAGACAGATATGTAAACTTATAATGCTCGAAATTGGTGTGTCTAGGACTTGAACCTTGAGAAACTGAGATTCAACCACTAAGCTATTACTGCTGACTATTGTATGACTACTAAGTTATGGAAATAGGTGCAGAAATTGATGAACATAAACGGGATTATCTTGTCACGTAAACTCAGTGACTTGTTTATCGCCTCACCCCCGTCTTCCCTCGATAACGACGTGCATGGAAAGAGATGAAGCTGATACATAATAATACAACGACATAGTATCATTTATTATCAAAGGATCACGTAGATATAATCTATGGAGCGGGTTAAAGCGTGTCATTCGTTCGTCAAGTGTAAGCTAATGACTATATGTATATAATCAATGTAAAACAAATTTCTGGTTGCAGTCTTTCGCGGTGTGTAAATACGACCGCTACTAGTGTTGCTGTGTAGTTCAGTGTTACAAACTATAGCAATTGTATTACTCCAAGGTAAGTGCGGACATGTGTAAATATTTCAAAATAATTAAGTAAGTAATAAGCGCTTAAATTATTTATACGTTATTTTCATGTGTTCATGTGTATTTTCATTAACGTTATAAAACTAGGTTTTAATTTAAGAAATAATTTATTTAATTCCGCTTATAGGTACAATAATTATATTGGAATAATAAAACTTGTTATATTTCGTATCTCCCTAAAAAATATTGTCTTTCATTGTCTGTTTGATTAGATAATCGTAAACTGATATTTATTTAAAAATATCACATATTAAGTATATTGTGCGGCATGAAAGTTTATATTAAATTTTAGTGGATTATTTTTTGCGAATTCTAATAGTATGACGTAGCTTATATAATTAGTATTAAATAATACGAAGGTAAGAAATATTTTAATAAGTAATGAGACAAGTAAGTATATTTCGAAGAATAATTTCTAAGTTAATGCTAAATAGAGTTGTCTATTTCCTGATGATGTCAGAATATTTACACTTAATCGTTTTCAAGTTTGTATGATATTTCTTAATATTGTTATCTTTTATATATTTATTACATCTGTTTATTCTTATATTGAATTATAAATAAAAATTTCTCGTTTTATATTTATATTCGGATAATTTCGACTATATCCGTGTTATTAAACTGACAAAGACATTTAGTGTTTGCCTGATAGTTTATTTTTGCTGGTATCAAAACCTCTGAACGGATTTCAATGAACCTTTTTCAGTTGTAAAGATCAGAACGTAATTTAATATTGTATTCAAATCGGTTAAATCGGTTAAGTAGGTTAATTGTGAAATATTAATTTCGCTTTAGTATGCGGCATCATACAGTAACCATTTGTCAATTGAAATGATCGGTGTATATTGTACCTAGTATAGTAACATAAATTTCGTTTATTTTTACAATCAAATCACTAAAACACAATTCTTTTGTCTATGTGGATAAAGTAGCAGACAGCAAAGAATCTATTTATTTTTGCCAGCTTTAAGCGTACACACGTTTTGATAAATTGTGTTAATAGAAAAATGGTCGGTGATATTTTGTATGGAGTTTTATTGTATTTAAATTTGACTTTTTTAAGATTTAAGATTTAAGCACCAAAATTGATTTAAAAATATCGGGCAAATTCAGCAATCTTGCATCGCTAATAGCCACGATAATTTAAAGCATGGTTACAAATATTACAGATCAGTACTCTTAGTACGAGTTTGTTACGTAAAAACGATCATCGTTTACGTTTTGGTTATCAACTCTGCTTCTCAATGAAGGGTCCGAGGTTCGAACCCCAGGCACGCACCACAAATTTTTCTGAAATGGTCTGCGTATTAGAAATTAATTATTATTGCTTTAATGTGGAGGAAACACATCTGAAAGTTCTCTTTAAAGGAGTTCTCAAAGGAGTGTGAAGTCTACCAATTCGCATTTGGCCAGCATAGTTGACTATGGCCTAAAATTTTCTCATTCTGAAAGTTTACTCGAGCCCAGTGGCTTGACGATTTTAGGAATACTTTACGCCGATAGAGTTTAGGAACGTTATCAATTGGTGTAAAACGAGCAAATTGAAGCGGCAGTAGTTTAAACGCAGACAAATAGAACCACCTATTGAAAACCAAGTACCTAGTGATTGTCTTTTTTATATTTGAAACGGACGACACGGAGGAGTTAGACATTTCCAGTACCAGAGGAGCTGTTGGTCAATCGCAACGCCGGCGTTGGAGTATAACTTTTGAAATGTGGTAGAACTCTGATTGCGACTCCGGAAGCACCACCGCAGCTGTTTCTGCCTTATAACAACAGTGTTATGTATTGCTGTGTTCTGGTCTGACGCGCGTGGTAAGGGAATTATACTTATCCGAAGCGTTCCAACTTAATCCTCAGGGGTAGCAACGTGTAGCTAACCTCAGGTAAGACTGATATACTCTGGGGTTGATTACAGTTGTTAGCAGTGGCCACTTATCATCAGGTGGACTAACCCGCCTAACTACTAGTTAGGCGCCGGACTAAGTAGCCCGTTTGCTAACTCCATATAATAAAAAAGAACTCTTTATACACTATTATTGATGAGCCCGCCATAGCGTTCCGGGAATTACTCGGCACCTTTACACACCGACACTTGCTGTCAAGTGTTGCAGCAATTAAAGTTGATTAGGCGTCTATTGTTGTGTTTTTATTAATTTGTAATCTCATTCTTAATCTACAAGAACATTATATTGAAGACGATTTCCATTACAAACGGATTTGTGCTTATGCCTATTTTTTTGTAAATAAACGAATGCTAACATCACGTCACACTTAAGTAATGGATGGCTGAATGATGTATGAATAGCGAGTAGAGCTTGTGATCTGTCACCTCGTTTATCACAATACCAATTGATCGCCATTTGTGCTCGGGATCACGCCACTTGCAGATCCAAGATCCAGATACAATAGGACAGTATAGTCCCATGTGTAATTACCTAATATAATTTAAATGGTTTAATACATGAAAAAAAAAACTGTAATTTATCGTGTATTTTCACAGTATTAAACGGGTTTATGCTAGTATTTCTTAAAGTAGATAATAATGCCTTTTTGTGGGTGTTAAGCCTATAAAGGGCTCAAACGCCAAGGGAGGCACGATAAAATTAAATTAAATTAAAGTAATGATTACGTTTATGATCTGTAAATTTGTTTTCTCAGTTGAGGACGTGTTGAGGACCAGATCGGAATCTGGTAGTAGTGTAAGGTAAAAATATTGTAATTGACAATTTGTAAGTGCCACCGAAGGCCTATGCATAATAAAAATATTTCATTACATTAAAATATTGATAATCTTAACATTATAATGTTTGAAAATCTCTGGTTAAGACCATAGTCTATCAAGCGAGCCTAGTACACGCCATTGAGAACATTGTATTACATAAAGGAGATAATGAAAAATTCTCAATAGTGTATTTTCCAGGTAGTATTTGGCATTTCCGTTTTGGCAAAGGGAGATCTCGCTCCGACAGTCCCAGTTCCGAGCTTGTATGTAATGATGTTGAGGTAATTTCGATAGCGTGATTCAGAATTCAGTGGCACCACTTTTTGAGATGCGGGAGGTCACCACACTGTCATACCTACATTTGCAAATCGGTTGATCAAAGATAAGCGTGGAGTCATACAGTGACACGTGATATAGACATGTTTCGATTAGTGAAATTCTTTCCATCATTATCCGATAATAATTATTGAACTTCGAATAATAAGATTAATCTAATTACCTCCAATCACATTTGCTAATTATTTTTTAATTTGCACTAAATGATTACATTCTTGCGTAATAAGCTCTAGTATTGCGACACTAGAATTTTAATTAGCTACATTTACACTTAACGTTACAGTTACACTTACATTTAACGTTTCTATATTTTTTAACTTTTATTAACTATTTAAGATGCGCTTATTACGATCGGTAATATAAATTATAAGTAAGCACTATTGCTTATCTACTATTAAAAAAAAACTTTCTACACTCATAGTCCCACACTAGGATTTTCTCCTGTATCGTAGGTACCATGGACACATAAAGACGAAAACACAAACACCCAGACCCAGAACAGAATCTAAACTAATCATTCAGATGTCAGGTCTGGCCGGGAATCGAACCCGGAACCCACTGCGTGTCAGACCACGGTGAACGCTCAGCCACGCGGGTCGTCAAACATTAACAACAATCATTTGCAACAGTGTTAGGTATATTTATAAGAAAATTTCGGATTATATCTCGCGATTTCTTTCGGATTTAGATATGATTACTTCAAGTAGGATTAGTCCTGTTATTTTAAATGCCAACGCCGGAAATATGTACCGATTGAGGTCATTAATGTCAATTTGAGATTTTTTGCGGATACCTACTTCCTTTGATGGGTTAAAAATCTCTATGCTGGAGTGTCCATAATATAAATAATAAAGCTTCTCACACTAACACCACACTATGATTACCTTGTCTTGAGTGCCATGGACACACACAAACACATAGATTCTAAAAATCTAAATTCATCATTTAGATATCAGTCTGGTCACGGATCGAACCCGGAGCCGTGTGTCAAAGCGGTGTAATGACAGATCCGCCTCCAGGTCGTAATATAATTTCTACATAGTTTCGATGAAACCAGAATTTTCTGTCATTCAATTGGTCAAATTTCTCCGAATGTAAAGTGAAAATTACAGGAACCTTTAAAAAAGTCCTAACGGGTGTCCTCTCGACCCATATGGCAGCTCTATATAAGATCTGCCGTTATCTAAGTTACAGATGTAATTAGCCAAATGTCTTTTTCATATGTGCACTCATGAATTTTTGATTCCTTTTAGTCATTATTAACTTGATATAAATATGCAAAGGCATGATTTATTCAAAGTTCACCAGATCTTATATAATTGGATCGCTAGATGCAAATGCGGATGCGTCATCAACAAACAAAGAGTATCTCGAAAACACATTCGGGCGGCCGCTTTCCAAGAATCACATCGCAACGAGGCCTTGAACATCTCAACTAATGCTTTATCCAAAGAAATATGTGGAGCGAACATTTAGCGATGTGCCGCCAATATCCACTGAAAACTGGATCTGAATATTACCGAACTGAGAATATCTGAATATTACCGATATAAGCTAAGAATATTAGATGTCCGGAATTGGAATAGTTGGATCTAGTAGCAGTTATATGTGTTGTAATATGTTTTGTATTCTTCGAAAAGTACGTAACTTCATCTGTATCGGTTATTATCGTTTGATAGCAATGGTTACACCCCATCGACTGTCTTATAAATTGTGTAAACCAATTCATGAATTAGCCATTAAACCGCTACCAAACCTCTTTTAAGTAGTGTGAGAAGAGTATGTCTTCCGTAGTTAGTGAGTGATACCAATGCTCAAGAGAAAGACAAACAAGGTTTATATTATTATTACCACAGACGTGCCACCCATTCTATTCTAAAAGCCACTTTGATAGGATTCCTACATGCAGTCAGTGAAAAATGCATATTTGAGCCATCAGATTCATTCATGATGGCAAATTAACAAATTTACCCTGTAAGTCGTATCGTTGATTTATTCCTTAAATTCATTCTGTAAGTCTAGTCGTTAAACTTACTTATTGCACCTCACCTATTTTCATATTTATCGTGTACTCTTAACTACTTACTGTAAGGTTGTCTGGAAGACATCGCTGTTTAGCGATAAGGCCGCCTTTTGTATTGGTATTTCAATTTGTACGTTTCTTGTTATGTATACTTTCTGGGTTAAATAAAGAATACTATTATTATTTTTGATAAGAATGCAAACTTTTTAGACTGAACTAAATGAAAATATCGAGACTGTTCATTAATCATAAAAAAAAGAAAATATAAAAATAGAACTGCAGTAAAAGATAAATTTATAGCCGAGAAGATAAAATTTATGCATAGTCTCAAATTTCAAATTTGAGACTTATTAAACACTTTAATCGGATCAACCAACCAAACCCATTAAACAACCAATGAACCCATTTTTTTTAGATTTATCGTTTTTGTTCATAAATTGACTGTTATGAAGTTAACGAATCCAACTACAGTGAAAAACCAAAAAGTTTGAATACTTGGTAAAATTTCTATCTCAAAAGCGTCTTGAACATTGGTGCAGTTTGTGAGTCCGTCAGTGTATGTCCTGCAAATATGAACGGTGGAAGAGCTCTTTGTCACAGAGTATTTTTAAACTATAAACATACAGCAAAATTCCAATTTGACCGCGATCCTATTGCAGTTGACATAACCACATTGAAACTCATTACTGAATATACATTTTTCTTTCACAGTTCAAAAACAGTTCTGACTCCATTCGTATTAGTGAATATTTTGTAACATCGACTTTATTTTTAATCTTACTCAAATAATAAATGATACTAATATATGTATTGCTGTTGCAGGAGCCGATTAATCAGGTTGATTTATTGGAAATAAAAGAAGAGAAAATTCAATATATGTAAGTTTTTTTAAATGAACTGTAATTTTTATTATTTGTTTTGTATTATCATACTTTTTGTATATAGTTGAATTCATCGTATTTTCGCTGGAGTGGTATTATGGCACCTATTTCTTAGTCCCGACAAAATTACGAGAAAGTTCAAGTTTATTCATTTATTAAAACATAATGTAAATATGATGCAAATGTTTAGATGTCATTTCTTTACAATTCACTTTATAATCATAAAAACATATACTTTAAGTAAATTATCTTAATTTGTTATTGTTTAAATTATTTAGGTTTAAGTTCTGTGATTATATACAATAATTGTTTTCAATGGAAGGGCGGGACATCCTGGCACACGTATATATTTACTTAAAAGGATGTTCCAACAATGGATTGATGAATGTTAAAACTTTATACCAATAAAAAATCTTTAATCTTTAAAAAATATTTCTTTTCCTATATAGGGAGTCTTCATCTTCAAGAGAGGCTGAAAAGGAACCAGTACAGATACAGGCCTATGTAAGTTTACCTTCCTTTCTCTACATTTATCCAAAATTCACGCTAATTACGGCAACTGCGTGGTCATTTTTGAAAGTGATTGTAATTAATAATCTGCATCAACAATCTGCAAAATATGGTTAAACAAGATGGGTACGATTAAAATTTCTCCTATTATATTACTCACAACAGGAATGATAAATCTGCCCAGTTCTAGTATAAGGTGTAAATCTATGATAGTATGTTCATGATGATATCTGGTTCTCAGTGGAGAGCCGTGTCCATCAGTGACATTGAATACATAATGATAACCGTGTGGTAAATGGATAGTTCTTAGCATACTTAGCAAGTGAGGTTGAAGAGATACCAATATCAAAGTTACTATCATCGTCAATCTCAGTAGCTGTTCACATAGACTGAATTTCCTTTAGACCTTAACCTAAAAAACTAAAAAGAAAGTGAGCATAAGTAACAATATTATTAAAGTATTTAATGTATTTAATCAATCATTTTCTGTTTTAGGGACATAATTTTGTAGAAGATCCAATACCAATTAAGTTGGAAGTTATTGATGATTCAGAAAACTACCCCGATGCAAGTAATTTTTCTACTGAAAATATGACGGGGAGAGAGGGGGAAAATTTATTTGCTCCCCATACAATTATTAGCCATAACGACAATGACAACATGGCCACCTTCAACGTGCCACAAATTGGTCGCTCTATGGCAGTTGATTCCGAAACTAATCTACTGAACAAATTGATGAACGTATTAGACGAGTACGACAAATGGGCATTGAAAATCTCAAAACAGATAAAAAGTATGACAAATGTCGAAGAAAGGATAAATGCAATGAATGCTACACAAAGTTTGGTCGACGCATACTTGGCGAAACACTCAAATATCGGCACTCTGAAGTCTGATGAGTCTATTCTCCGCAACATTTTGTTACCAGTAATGGTCCCCCCAAGACTGGTAACAAAACCTCAAATACTGACACCTCAACAGGGGACGTCGCATGAGGCCATACCTCCGGATAGTTCAAATCCAACCAATTACTCTGCCGAATGTAGTACAAACGCAGAAGGAAGAAAATAAGACGAACAAAAGATAGCTTAATAGAAATCGTATCGGTTTTAAATGTGTACAAAAAAAACCTGCCCCAGGTAATCAACATTTACAGTGGAAAGTTCCCCATAACAATGGAAACGAATAAATGGGTGTCGTTTACGATCTACTGAAGCGTTCGTATGTTAATTTGTTTATTACATGCATAGTGAGACTAGTGAGTTATTTATTATAATTTTATTATTATTTTGATTATAGTTTTTATGTCATTCTTCGAAGGTTATAAGGATTTTACGATTCCGGTACATTGTTTTGGTTTATTTCTCTTAATAAGATTTTGTTTGTAAACACAAACAAAATCTTATTTTATGTATGTAGCATTTTCAGTTCAAGAGAATATTTCATATTAAATGTAACTTATAATTGGTTACTATATACTTGAATATTATTCAATGACTTGCATTTCAATGCAGAAACAATATTCCAAGTACTAACGCACTACGAAGCACCTAAGACAAATAAATAAGATTTCGAACGTGCTTAGATTATGATTTTGATTACTTATATTTCTCTTTCATTGAATGGTTTTTCGATTTTTTTTTTTTATAAAAATTGATTACACAAAATAATAAC
>DWTU01003335.1:0-10517 GCA_018251515.1 Cecropterus confusis
TTGGTCCTTGACAAATGTGCAAAGTTTCAACTCAATCCGACGCTTCAAAGTGGGTTAAAATCGCGTTCAAAGGTTCCGTTACAAACATACATAGATACGACCGAAGCTAATAAAAGCGTGTTAACGTGTTAATTAATTAAGAATAATACCTATCTTATCATACCATACGTAGCACAGAACTAATTTTACATGAAATCTAATACTTTTTCATATTATAAAAAAGTTAAAAAGTTGGAAGTTGCAAACGAGCGTACTTAGTAATTATAATTGGCCACTCCCGTCGTGGACAAATGTTCATAAAAATTACAGATGTAGAGAACACCAAATGTAAATGAAGTACAACTTGAAGACGGCCGCAAATTTCTGCTAATCCTGCAACGATATATAAATATTTTTATTATGTAATTGCTGTTTACTAAAAATTATATTAGGGGTCAGTCATCGAAAGAGTGACCGCGCTCTTTTTTATCTTTACGCATGAATACTGCAGTCTTATAATAATTTTTATAAGTTTTTACATTTTCTTATTTCTTTAATAAAAATGTAAGTATTGTACTTACAGTTGTATCAACAACAACAAACATCGTACAGGTAAACTTTAAATCTACTTTTTATTGCTGTCATTGTGCTTCGAGGTAGCTATAAAATTATGACGAAGGGAAAATATAATAACAAGGACACCTTTTTCTATTTATTGCTTTAAACGTTTTTTCCTTTGCCTTTTTTGCAGACTGTATCGAGGCGGCCTTGCGTCGCACTTGACTTGAAAGGTGTTTTAATTAGTTGTCATATTTATGTTATGTTTAATCAATATACAGACAAGTACAGAGCAATGCCTACTTTATTAATTTAAATAAATTAATAATATCATTGGAATATTTACAGGTTTTTCAATTCTCATTCTTACAGAGGTTCCGTAAACATTCGATGACTAAAATGTAGTCTTACTACTTTCACAAAGGGTATCTTTGAGTAAAACTAATCCTCAAAAGATTTTAAAAAACAATAAATTAAGACATTTGTGTTTAACAACAGAACTGTATAAATAAGACAAATAAGTTATCGGAAGTCTATATTTTCGCTTCAATTTTATATTTAATCGAGTAATTTGCTTCGTACAAATTTTATTTGTTTGATGCGATAATGTATGGCGTTGTACACGAATTATCATAGAAAAGTAAATCGATTTATTGTAAGCGAATGAAATAGATTATGGTGTATCGATTCAAGATCTTATTTATATTATAAAGGCGCAAGTTTGTGAGGATGTATGTGTGTATGTTTCTTTTTCATGCAATTACTGGCCAGATATTGTTGAAATTTGGCACATTACTGTTGAAGCGGGCGAGTCCGCAGGAATGAGTTATATATAATGATATATACATATTTCGGATGAGTTTAACAAATCACTATTACATTTATCTTACGTGTATATACCATTTCGTGTTCAGGATTTCTCATCTTACTGAATTTAACATTCAGAATGTGAATGAATTCATATATCCATACATCATCAAGCCAATACGGGCAGTAAGATATGAGTGGAAGGCTTAAAATTGTATAGCATTACGTCAATTATATCGAGACGTGAGCATACACTCAGCAATTGAAATTAGCATTTAATTGTATGTAAAATGCGACATTTGCCGGAGAAAGCCGTAATGGATTGGTTTTTATCTGGAATACAAGGGATTATGAGTATTATTAATATGTACATTGTACGTAAGTTATTGCTGTAAGCGTAATATGTGTGATGAGCTTGTTGAAACCTTTTGAAAGGTAGAATATTTAATAAAAAAGTATTGGTAACCACGTTGAGGTTTAACCTACAAGTTTTGTGCAGGACAAATCTGCGTGGATAAATATAGGCGCATGCATTGTGTATAAACTTGTACTGTAAAAAACGAACTCGCCTCTTAATCAAGCAAATCGCGTAAACCTCTACATATTCAACTGCATTTATCTAATTTGAACGAACAAAAAACTTGCAATAAAATGCCATAAAATGTGTGAAGCGAGCATTCCTTACAGGTGGATGATTCACAACTGTGAAATAGCGGAACTTTTGTCCTGAAAACAGGTATCACTGGACAGTGGATAGAGACAGAGGAGAGAATCAAATTCTCTTTTCTGTAGAACACAAGTTCTACAATAAATTCCTCGTCGTTAAATTTCATCACAGTATCCATAACAAACGATCACATAATATAAAACATGGCCAGTAATGCTTAGCTTAGTATAATCTTAACAAGAATCGGTTGTTCTTGTTTAAGTCCCTGTCGGATATGACATCAAAGGAAACAATGAATTTCTTTTAATTAATGAATGAAGTTGTCTTAATGTCATGTTTTTAAATGAGCTTGATGTTCATTCATATTAAAACATGTTTACAAATGCACCTTCAAGAATCTTTACGATTAATTAATCTTTTGTTAAAGAAGGTACTTTTTAAATGAAGGAAAACATTGAGAATCTGTTATTATATGCTTTTATCTCCAAATATATACAACAAATTAAATCTTACTTCTTATATTGCTAATGTAGTATATTTACTATATATGTATAACTATCTATATTTATTGAGTATATAATGTAGGCAAAAAATTGTGAGCATGTATGTATGTTTGTAACTCTTTCACTTAAAAATCATCAGATTTGGATTAATTTGGCACACTAATTATTTATGATATGGATAAAAATGTACGATACTTTTTACTGTGATAAATATAATTTAAGTAAAACCTTCAAAAACAACTCGTTACCCATTAATAAATTATATTTCGCACTCAGTTGATAATTCTGAACACGTAGGTACCAGACACCCTACATAAAAAGTAAGGAAACTCTTGAGTTAAACAATCTATGATGTTTGAATGTTAATTAATCCTTTCAAAAACCTCAGTAATTCCGCTAATAAGCATAACCTCTTTCCCTTGGGATGTCTGTTAATAAAAATATTAATTTACGATATTTATTACCTGTTCCGATCAGTTACAAGGTTAAAGTCGTATATAAGACGAAAATAACTGTTCATTAACATGTATTAATAGTATCCCAATTAAAAAGTACGAGTCTAAAACATGCAGACCTAAATACTCTGATTTCAATCTAGTGTTAGCCCATAGCTTATGATAAATTAGCACTGTAGTCGTGAAAGTTGGCAGATGCATTGTAAGCGAAAATAGCCAGTGGGCTACAGATTAATTAGAAATAGATTTGACTGGCATTCCTACGAGGGTGTCTGCTCCTACACGCATGAACAAGGTTGATAAATCTACTGATCTTTAAACCAATTCTTCGAAATAATTGATTGATTAAGCAATTAATATTTAGGTGCTGCTTATCAGGGATCGGGGGAAGAGTGTCTAGAATCGTAGTGTTTTTTGGTTTTAGTAGCAACAAACGGATCTGTAGTCCTCATAATATTAATTGGTCGCTATCTATAAATCTGAAATCATACGCCATGACAATGGTAAAACCATGTCAACATGGGAAGTCAGTCTCAGCCAGTAATTTGGTTTGATGAAAATTTTACTTATATACCACGTTGCAAGAGATTTGCATCCACTGTTCTTCATAAAACATAGTGAGAAACATAGTTCATAAGACGAAACGACTAAGGAAGGAGTAAGTCCATTCTTTGTCAGATTGAAGTATGCCTGCACAAGATACTAAATCGGAACGCATTTTATATACAAGAAACTTCCTGCTACGTTTAAACGTAATACCTATTCTAATCGTTCGACTCTATTCAATATCCAGTAGCGGTAGTATAAATCACTTAGGAAACCAGGCCAATAATAATTTTCTGTTCTTATCAATGATGTACTATCACTTTCAAAGGAAAGCTACGTCTATTGTGTGTTATCAAGGTCTACTTCGCCGTGACTACTAATCAGGAGTTCATAGAAATCATGCATAGTGAATGTGTTCTAAGCGAATATGCCTTTGATATACGCTCGATGTGAGGGTAGTGCCCTACAAATTGTATCTAGCTTCACGAATTGTATTACGACCTCAAATTGGTCTATTAGTAAGCGTACAAATGATTCGATATCTCGAATCTGCTTTTGTGTAGACTGAGGTAAAATAAGCCAAACGTTTGCCCTTTGATGGAGTGTTTAAGAAATTTTGTATTTTTTTGACATCATTTCTATAATATCTTTATATTGATGTAAAAGCTGGTAAGGAAGATCTACATCAGTTGATTTTACCAAGTCCATAGGAATAGTGGAGAATCTGAGGTAAAGCCAAACTTAAATTGTTACCAGAAACGCTGTCAACGTCTAAAGATCGGTGTCACAACTTAATGCCAGTTACAAGATTCGATACTTCAAATGAAATTATACTGACGGGAATTGGCAGTCGTAACCGATAAAATAATCGTAGCAATAGATTATATAAGTGACACGTTAAAACAATTGAGAAGCCCAATGTTTGATGTCACAGCAAGATTATTTATGAACGCACTGAAACAAAGGCTTTCATAACTGAATGTTGCTACATTCCTGAGAAGTCAAGCACCCCGAAACGAGACGGGCGTCGTCAATTATAAATGACGAAAACAAAAGCATTAAAATGTTCGCCGGATTTTAAATTAATTTCTGAGATAACACCATCGTGCATTCGGGTCATGTCAAGGTGACGCCCACGGCGATTATCTTTCAACCAATTCATCGCTGTACTGGAGATCTTTGCCTCTTGGTTGAAACTTATCTTCACAGTTCTCAGACATCTCTTGTTTTTGGATACTTGCGTCGTAAAATTTGTATGGCTCGAACTCACAAAACTCATTTGGGGTGTTCCTTTTGATCTATGTGATCGTTCCCAGATATGATTTATATTTCATTTCACATTGGTTCTTAGTGTTTATGACTCAAATGGACAAAATTCCCGTTTACTACGTGTATGACGCGATAAAAATGTTTTTTGACTTTAAAATACTCATGCACTTATTTGTTTTACTTAATACGAGTAGTATTAAAATTTTAGAGTGAACTGAATAGGAAACTGTTTGTATAAATTTCACCAAACTTACGATAATTGTAATGACGATTGGAACAATAAATTAAGATTTAAGGAAATTCACAGTAATGAGTTATTTTAAAACAGATGTTAAAAGAAACATGGTAGGTATATCAAGTCGACGCCTACGGTAATTTCGCGTTTTATCCGATGACCGCTCGGCGCAAGCGTTCGGAACTTACTCATTCTCGTTTCCTTGTTGTCATTCATCATTCCCAACTGTTCTTCTGCTAGGAATGAATATACTTTAAGAATGAGAAGGCTAAAAGTATGTCATTCAAGTGGAAATTAATAGATTTCACACATCTTCTACGGACAAATATATATGTTTGCTCACAATCTTCTACCGTATAATATGCCATCTTTATTGGTGTTAGTCTTTGAATAATCCAAGATACTTTCCTTTAATTCTGTGTTTATAGAAAAGGACAACAGTTAATATATCACGATTCTGGCTATTCTTTTAGATTTTCTATTCTCGGCTAATCCAATCTGTCGTGTTTTTTGGTTGATTCATGTCAAGTTCTTTGAGACTCGTGAATGGGATGGCATAAGTAATGTAATTTTGAAGTAATGTAGATTGCTTTGCATAAATTTTTCAAATACTAGAAATTTATCTATATTTCATTTAAACGCGTTTATATGGTTGCTATTATAACTGGAAAACTTCTCGTGTGCAATTATAATTATCGCCTTAACCATCAAGCTTGATGAGAACTCATTAACATTACGAACTATTTAAATGATGACGTATGTTTATAGTTATAGATTCATTTTACTTCTATGAATTAATTCTTTAAAAACTGATTCGTTGAGATTAGAGCACTACTCCAAACACTTCGCGTTGCGTGACGTGCATAATGCCTTTAATAAAACAAGTATGACTGAAAATTGTATCATACAAGTTAAGAAAAGTTAATCGGTCAAACAATGAGGTCGAATTCGATAAAAGATCTGTGTCGGAATAATAATTACCATTTCGTACCACCACTATATCTTCAGAAAACAGGACAAGCCATCGGAGGTGGAAACGCTGATACCATCTAACCTTATGCTTTTAATTTTACGCGCATTCCATACACGCGCCTTTTCGATTGTTAAAGAATTTATAACGAAATACACCACTTTGTTTTATATTATTTTAGTTAAATGTCTGGCCGTAAATTTTATTTCTCAGCAGAGTTTTGGCAAAGCTTGAAGAAACTGGCCGCACAATGATTACATTACTTACATGCGTGTTTTGTGGAAAAACGGATATAGCCTTAGTTTACTTTTTATAGACACTTTGAGTCACTTTTAAGTTGATCACAGCAACAATTGTTTGATTCGCTTATAAGTCAACAACCCACGCATCTATTGTTATTCAATTGTCTTATTGACTAGGGTCAAATAAGGTGTCAAGAGATATTGTAAATCAGAAACCAATTCATTACACTCCAGCTTTGATTATCTGCACAATGCTCACTGCTACCTCCTTTCGCAACGCCAATGAAGTACAGATTTTCTATTTGACTGTAGATCTCCCTTTGTAATTCGCCAATAGTTGAGTAAACCGCCAAAATATTACAAGATATCTCGCAAACTATGAAGACGTTAAGCATTCATGATTTATTTTGTAATCTGTCGTCGGCTCAACAGTTACAACATTCTCGACTGTAGTACCAGGGGAATAGGACCCAAAAGAGTTATTGTTTTGACCACGTAGATGGAAGCAATGCAGATTACGTAAACAGTTGGCATTGTTACCGCAAACACGTCGGTTACATTGTGGGAATTATTAACAATAGTGCAGTGTGTAAGTGTTCTTTCAACCCGTGTCCGTTTTGAACTGAGCTATTGCAGAAAAAGTTCGTTGCAATAGATCATGTGTCGGAAGGCAATAGCATCATTAACTATATTATCAAGAAATTGCAGAGAATATGTTGAAGAAGACGAAAAACAAATAACTTGAATGTATCGAATTTTACATGTAAAGATTTGAATATCTGCATATGCGCCATACTCCAAAATCTTTTAGGTGTATGTAAAATCTGTATTATTTTGGAAATTTAGGGTATTACTTCTTTTATTATAATATTCACAAAAATACATTTTTAGTTTTGTTTTTACTTCTGCTTCCAGTATTAACTCTTATTCCTCAAGATCATTAATCTTAAAGAATAAATGTTTATTTGTAATATTTTTGTAAAATTCGTTAATAATTGTTTTCAATAATCTCACAACGTCCTTATTATATATCGTATATCGTATCCTGTTCATAAAAAGACTTCGAATATCTATACAATTGCCTGTCGACTGTGTATGGGAGATAATTTGCGAGTCTTTACAACGCTTGTAAGAGCGGTTAATTTGTCACGAATTTGGTATTTCACATACGTGTCTTGATACCGAAATCTTTTGGCATTTCTCGTGTGATCACGTTTTCATCTGTATCGTCATTATTGAAATTTCTTAGTATTAATTAAAATAATTTATACGTTATTTTCTACATTCACGGGCTTTTATTGCGAACAAAAATAGGATTTCGACTGGCAATACTCCGGTACACACTCCAAAAGTTGTAAGTGGTCATGGATTGACCATTTTTATTATCATTGTCTGTTGATTACATCTCCCATTGATGTCAAACGACTAACCTTTAACTACATTTCAGTAAAACATAATAGTGCATTTGCATTTAACTGCGTTGGAACCGGCGATCCGTTAAGACACCGGAAGGGGTGGGTGTGTTTCAACTATTTGTTCCTCGTCAACTAGTTAGTGACCGCTGGTGGGAAGAGGTCTAATTCCAGAGTCAATAAATAGTTCTGAGTTGTAATGAGTTCCGTTTGGGACGTGACTCTGTTATAGATTTTGATCATGCTTGCTGATGTGATTGAATCTATCTATATAGTTTTGTGTATTGATTTGGATGAATTCATGTGGAAAGGTTAAAAAATTGATTTGATCGATTCTTATATTTGATTTTTGTGTCTACTTTAGAAAGTACTAATCACAGTTATGAATACCATGACACTAGATTTTCAACTATTTAATCATCTACCTATCTTATGAACAATCTCCGTAAAATGAATTCGTTATTTTCCTTAAAATTTCGAGATCCGTATATAATGAATGGTCGAAGTCTATCTCGTTATATAAGCATTGAAGTATCGTTTTCTAATTCTAATTACAAGTTTTTGTTTTGTTTCGTTCACCTGTTTTTGTGGAAGACAATCGGCTTAACCAATTGTGTTTCTTGTTTATTTTGTTCTATCTTCTCTTCGTTTCTTTATCAATCTTTTCGTTTGCAGTTTAAGAGCTGTTTTCTTTTTTTTTGTCGGGGTTTATTTCGTTTGATTAATTCTTTGCTTATTTCCTAATTTTAAAGTTTACCGAGCGATTAATTGTGAGATGCGTTGATTTCTCTGTTGGCTTACTTGGAGTGTTTAAAGTATTACGTTTTATAGCATTACAATATTTGGTGCATTGTTTGGAGCGGTATTGCAATGTTCAACGATAAATTGCAAGGTAATATAAATACGTGCAGTTTTCAAAATTTTTTACATTTTGATAAAAATAGTACACATTGATTAAAATTTTATATTTGAATTCGATTTATTCTTGACCGTCAATCGATTGTTAGTCGAATGAAAATCGAAGTTTAGTGTAACATCGATTGTAGCATATTTACTCATAATGATCTAGCATTGACTATGTTCAGTTTAGCCACTAAATTACTAAATTTACTCATTTACCGAATGAATTTCTCAGTGTACACAGACGCCTCAACAATCTGACACCGCGCGTGTTTACCAGGTGGGGCTAAATTTAGCCCGAAACAGGCGCCGTAAACACGGGTTATGGTGAACTTCCTGCCTTTTACTCTACACGTGCCTATAGGGTGACGTGGTTATCTCATAGTTTTTGAGACTGTCTGTTGGTTTAATGAAGTAAGAAATTAAGGGTGGTTTAATAAGAGACGTCTTTATGTTTGCATTCCTTGGTACCCTACCGTTCCGCTGATGCCAAACTCAGCCTACTAGCATAACGCTTTCCAAGAACACGTTGGTAAACTTTACAAATAGGAGATTAAATAAAATTTTAACATTTAAGAAATTCCAAGCATTTAGGTTTATCCACGATGTTTTTCTTCATTCTCCAAGTTGTGATTAATTTAAATTCCAATTAAAGTTAGAGTCGACGCTACTTAAACTTGAAACGAAGGAAGCAAAAAACTTAAATATACCTTGTATATTATTATCAATAATAATATTATGATATACTGCCTGTTTTTAAAAGAAATTCACACGTGGCTTTGGGTTACTTTGATTTATCTCTAAAATTTTATGTCTACATCTGTTTTTGTGCGTCGTCCTTCTGTAGTTAAAAAGGAAGGGTCAAAGTTTGAAACCATTAAAGTAATTAAATTTATTTTATGGGTTTAGTCGTTTATTTTTAGGCGCGTTAATAGTCGTAAAGGTGTTTGAGTATCGAACGCACCTTTGAATGTGATCTACATAAACAAACAATTATTCGTATAAAACATACAATCGAATAGGAGCATTGATAGTCTAATGGTTGAAACTCGGCCTCTCAATTGCGAGTTCCGAGGTTCGAAGCCAAGCACGCACCACTGATTTTTCTAAAATGATGTGCGTATTAGAAATTAATTATCACTGCTTTACGGTCAAGGAAAAACATCGCGAGGAAACCTGCACACCTGAGAGTTCTTTCAAAAAAAAATCTCAAAAGCGTGTGAAGTCTACCAATTCGCACTTGGCCAGCGCGGTGGACTGTAGCTTAAAACTCTCTCATTCTGAGAGAAGACCCGTGCCCAGCAGTGGAACAATAATGAAATACAATCGAAAATATAATAATAATATTTTTTAATCGCGTATGAAATCTCGACGTATTTCGAAAGTCCTGCCATTTTATTTTATGATTATAAGCTGATGATGGCACAGTTTCAAAATATAAAACTCCAATCGATTTACCAACCGAAACTAAGCGGATTTTGAGAAGTTATTGCATACATTACATTTAGAACCTACTATCATATATCTATGATAGTAGGTTCTAATAATCAACCTTTATTGCTGCATGAGTATAATATTATTTATGGGTAAAGATGTTTCATATTCAGCTCAGTGTGAATCATACAAGATTGCCACTCTTCGGTCTCAATATAAATATCAATGCGATAGTTTGTTAGGATGTAAGTGTGTTTGTTACTCTTTCACGCAAGAAAGCTGATCGGATTTCGCTTAAATTTCGCACATAGATAGTTTCTGACCTACATTAACACATAGTATTCTGATTACCGTGATAAACCTGACCGAAGCGGGCGGAACCCCGGAAATAGCCTAGTCATAGATAGTCACATACAAGTGGCGTCAACAGGCAGGTACTAGTTTTAGGTTCCTTTACGAGTATATAAACATAAACGCTTTCTACACTCATAGCCACACACTAGGATTTTCTCCTGTGTCGTGGGTGCCATGGACACACAA
>DWTU01003336.1:0-10515 GCA_018251515.1 Cecropterus confusis
TTTATAAATATCCATGGGCGGCAGTAGGCACATACCATCAAAAATTCATGGTCATTTGAAATATATCCTCATCGTGGTATCTCCATGATCTGGGTAGCATTATAAAATTTCCCGAACAAACTTAAATCACGAAATCAAAATCTTATATTAATTCCATCAATAATTAAAAAACGAAAAACACACCACCGTTCCTCGAAAAAGTCATATAACTTTACACTCAGAAATATGATGCTTAGTGACGCCACTGGATTCTCAAAACGTCATAAAACGATTAGTAGGACTATAGTACCGCAAAAACCTTCGCTTAACGAGGTTTTTATACTATAATCAAAGGTGATAGCAGGTAGTCCATATGAAGCAGGTGTTTCTTAGAATTGGGTGGAGAAAAAATAAAATATAACACCCGTCGGCTGATTCAGGCATCTTGATTGATTCAGGTATATTAAAATTAAGCCGTTCCCGTGCTGTGTATTAGCGGTAGCTTCGAAATATTAAAAATGCGATTAGTATGACACTATTTTCATATTGTCTTTTTATTAGATCAAAATAGCAAACGAGCATGCAGTCCGCCTGAGGGGGATCAGCATGGTTACTGCTGCCTATGGATCAGTAACTTCATATAAAACGGTTCTATCTGAAGTCCATTGCTACACTCGAGGACAAACATGAGGCAACCATGCCTCTTATAATATTAGAGAGTTGAAAAGCACATCCTTCTACTGAAGTACAATAGCTGTTTCACGCTGGAATAGGTTGCGCTGGTACTTGCCCGGTCGAACTACACTAGATCTGCCACCTGGCATCTTAAGGAGTTTTGAAGTTTGAATCACCTCCACACGTATTTCTACCTCATAACAGCAGTGTTAAGCGCTGATGTGTTCTGGTTTGGTAATGGAAACATATTCGAGGTGTTTCAACTTCGTCCTCAGGGCTAGCAATGCATTTGTGACCGTCCTCTTGTACTAGTTCAGAGTTTAGGTCCATGGGTGGCAGTCAAATGGACTGTATCTTATTTGTTATTTCTATATTATAAAAAACCTTATATGTCACAATATATTTCATAAGCCCGAAACGGTAAAAAAAAATTTGCTCCTAACGGTCACCCATCAAAGCCTGACCACGGTCACGTTCCTTAACGCATATTGCATCATGCCGTCACATCATAGCTGGTCCATTATCTTATCCAATCTCTGCCCTTAAGTCGCGTGATTATACAAAATGCGTATCTATCAAGGATCCAGTATTATTATCTAGAAATGTGATATAACCGGCGCTTAACCGACACCTAATTATAATCTTAACAACATAATTATAGGTCTGCGAGGCCCAATATAGCTGTCTCGTTCGTTTTCCTTAAAAACATATGGCCGTCCTTTTTGTCTATTTGTTTTTTCACCGTTCATTTATTCATGGGCATTTCTTGTTAGGGAGGGGTCGTTTTTGGCTTACGTTACAAGTGTGGTATTCAAATTTTGATTGACCACCGTTTTGTGGTTCTTTGTTTTATTGTATTTAATAAAGTTGCGTTTAAAATTATACGATTTAATCTGTTTATTTAATCTTTTAAAACCTTACATAAATATTTATACAACCGAACTAAATTTAATGAAAAGCATTTTCTTTCAGACACTGTAACTGATCAGAAAAAAGATAGTCCATTTTTTTTATAAGAAGTAGCAAACGATCATACAGTCCACCTAAGTCTTCTTCTTTTAGAACAGGATGGACGCGTCATATAATGTCAGCCTACAACCCAAACGAAATGCAACTGCTTCACGGTAGAAATAGGTGTATTAACCTACCAGGTCGAACCATATTTGCTCTACCTTAAAACATATACATTTCTTAACACGTTGCAATGTACTTGCCCTGCGTGTTCTTGTAAATTTTATCGCGGTGCCAGCAACACGCTAGGTGCGGTCAAAATGCTTTGTAAAAAATACATCGGCATCGGAGAAGCATTCGTGAAAATCGTAGTGGCATGGAATCTGTTAACGCTCATTGGTTAGGCTTGCAGCGTCAAGCGAATACTTGAACCGCATGTCTCGTGGCCCTCCGGTTAAGTTAGACTGAGACAACAAATGTAATTATGTGTAGAAATTCAAAACCGACAAGCTGCGCGCATATGTCCTTCCTGTTCTAGCTAATTATAACACTTCTTTAATTACTCTTAAGAATTGTAGCTTTGGGTAATACGGGCCCAATTTAGAAGTTACGGGTTGGAAGTTAAAGTTACAATTTATACCAAAAACTATGCAGACGTAAATAATATAAGTTCCAGTTCCTTATTTCCGTATAGTCATTAAATAATTAGTTTAACACTACACTTAAAAGTCCGCTAGATCTGTACTGTACCTACATAAGCTTTTTAATGAGGTTGAAGTATCGAACGAGCTTAGAGTCCTCCTGATTGTAAGTGGTTAATACCTTCCATGGACGATTGTATATTTATATAGAAAAGGGTTTCTGAAGAATATGTGCCTATACCTATATCTTTTAGTTCTAAGGCTTTACACCCACACGAAATGAGACAGATACTATAAGGCCGCCTACACACGGAAATTAGAACAACAATAAATTTCAAATGAAACAAAATATTATTGTTTATACCCATCTATAGAGCCTACGTCGACCGTAACTACCAATTATATTATTGATACAAAATTGTACTGATCTCGATAACCGTTATAATAACAACATTTCTGTGTTCTTACAAATAAATCACAAAGCACAACCCACAGGCCATAAATCCTAAATGTCAGCGGTAGATATTATATGTAATTAATGGGAATACAGACTTCGCACAGGTTTCGCTTTGGTTAGTTCACGTGGAGGCCCCATTTTGTACGTAAAGTTGGTAGAACCCTTTGTTTTTCGACTCCGGAACACCACCGCCACACCTGTTTGTAACTTAATAATAACATACTTATCCGAGACGTTCCAACATAGTCTACAAACTTTATTCTTATCTGTGGTATAACAGATGTTCATGGGCGGCAGTGGCTTCTTACCGTCAGGACTGCATGCTCGTTTGCTACTTTAATAGTATGAGAAACCCTGTGTAGATTTGTGTTCAATGTGTGTTGGTCCTGATGCCAGGGGTGCTGTCAACTAAAGGCCAAAATAGGAAAACTACGGAACTCTAAAAATCGCCTCTACGTGACGATTACTTTTCACAATAGTACACTCATTTACACCCTCGTGTTTCTCAAAGGACCGTGTGCCCGGCCCAGAACCTCAAAGTGTTTAATAGTAGTAGTTGAAAGTTGTAGAAGTAGCAAAAGAAGCAAACGTCGGAACAAGTTAAAAATAGTAAGTCACACCTGGATTTTCTATTTTAAACTTAACATAAAAACAAGTAGGTACACCAAAAAGGCGGAACTTGGCGACACCCTCGAACCATAACTCGTAAATATGATCCACAAAGCCAGCCACATGTTCTAACAGAATTCGCGTGTAAAAACACGTGTTAAGTTGTTAATTAGCTTTCTCGGAAGCGAACGGAACGGGATTCGATGCCGGCTGAAGCTTTGATTTATGTTTCCCCCAACAAGTTATTTTGTTAACAGAAAAACATTTGACATGGTATAATGATGGATGTATTATGGTTAGATGGAATTGAAGGGCCCCGGGAGGGGTCAGTAGTATTTCATACGATTTGAAATTGGAGTTGTGGAAGAAAATTATCTGTGGTCGACTCCTTAGTCACCGTCATACCTATATCGGCCTGATAAATACAGTGTTAAACTATGCCTTGTTCTCGTTTGAAGGATCTAATAGGGAAAACATATTTATACCGAAGGTCGTTCACCGTTGCTACTCCCGTAGACTAAGTTGGAACGCCTCAGATAAGTACATCTCGTCTACCACGCCATTCAAAGCAGAACATAGCGTTTAATGCGTTCACTGCCGTTATTAGGCGGAAATTGGGAAACTAAGGTCAAAATAAAATAAAATAATTTCGTCTAAAATATTACTCTGCAACGAAGAACATAGCGCTCAACACTGCCGTTATTAGGCGGAAATTGGGAGGTCAAAATAAAATAACATAATTTAGTCTAAAATATTACTCTTACTTTACTCTGTAATATAAACTGACACTTAGATAAAGTATACATTATTATCAGTGACAATAATCAGCCGGAAATCAAACTCGCAAGGTTAAGACACACTGAGTAACAATGTCAAACGGTCATCGACATCGCTCGTAACAAACAAAAATTGTACTAGACGAATAAAACCGAAAAATATTACGAATTTTCGAAATGGCTGAAGCTCTAACGATCCGGATCGAATCGAGTTAATTATTCAAAAAAATATTCGTATAATACAATCAAATGGTCTCCGTTCCAATCGATTACCACGCCGATGATACTGCTTTATCAAATTAAGCGTTTGGCAAAAGGTCCGGTAACATAAAAATTAAACACACGTACCTCTAACACATGAAGTAATTATGTTTTCTATCGAAGTAGGGATTAAAAAACTGGAATCAATGTTTCTGGGAACAATTATGTGCGTGTGTCGTGGGCGGAACAAAGAGGCGGTTTTGTGAGACAGGCGGAAGCGTTAGCGAGTTTCATTTAAAAGTAATTCTGCCTAAATAACAAACGATTATCGACTCACGTAGCAGAATAGTTATTATAACAGTTCGATAAGAAGTTAACTCATTATTTTTCCACCCCTAGGTACCGGTCACCTCTCATTAGAGGAGTTCCCCGTATTGGTCAAATGCATATTGTTAGACTTCCCACAATTTTGAGGACAGTTTTTTTCTTTAAGAACTCACAGGCATGTAAATTTTCTCACAACACTTTCCTTGTCCATCTCAGTGGTGATGCTTACCTAATTTCTAATATGTATATGCCATATCAAAGTAATTGCGCCAAACTACCAATTTCCCGCGTAGCAGAACTGTGAATTTAAAATTCTAATAAATAAGTGCAGTTTTTAGCTTTGACTAAGTAGATATTGGATTAAAGTTCTTTTCCGAGTCTAGGTATATATGATCTTATTACCTTTACGACACCCACAATTACTATTTTTTGCAACATTCATATATCATCTATTTAATTTTATATTTAACCTATCATTAGTCGTAGTACAAAAAAGCTGCATAAATGAATATCATAATCCTATTAAATGATATTGCAACAACCTATGCAATGTGAGAAGGTTGTTGAATAACATTTACTACAAAATATTCTTCCAACTTATTTTGAAATTACTGATTCGATTTCTATGTATTTTCCAATAATTTTGCTATTCTTAGCATACTCATACATCATTACCATTCATTAAAATTACATAAAAATATTAGAAACGTAAACTAAATCCAGATTAAGTTTTGAGTATTCCCACAATCATGATAATAAAAAAATATCCAAAAAAATAAATTTATCAACCGCTACCGCTTTTGCTTGTACCACGCGATCCCCTGCATACACCAACGAGATGAAACTCGTTCCAAAGATGTCTCAATCTCGATACAGACCGGATCAATCGTTGCCGACTCACGAGTTTTTTCATCGAACGTGATCAAACAGGTTCGATCGAAGAAATTGTTGTAGACCATCGTTCAAAACATTTATAACTATTATATCTGTATCTATTATTCCTGTATGACTACTTTTATAATGATAGTCACGTATTTTTTAATGATTGAAATATTACAAAACTCATTCGTTCCTGTGTATTCCGTCACAATTCGTGATAACTCAGATAGTTCATACTTTAGTGATAACAGGGATTTTACGATAATTACAAAATTATAATCAATAGCTTTCGGTATTATGATAATTGCATAATGTTTTGAATGAAAGCATTTAAAACGAAATTCCAAAGCAAAGATTTTATAAAAACAATAGCCGTTGCAGGCATTTTTTTATAGATAATAAAATTACAACAAGTGTTAGAGATAAAAATAAACAAATTAGTGACGATGCAGCCACAAATATAACAAATACAAATGAGCATAGCGGAGTTAACTCAACGGTCTTGAAAGAAGGAATTATCGCTATTAAAGAGAGTACTGAAGATATTTATTATAATGTACCGAGTTGCCCAGCGGGCGAAGTTATCGAATATGGACGTCGTCAATCATGCGACTGAGAACGGGTTCAAATCAGTTGGGTGCTCTCAACTCCGAGATGGAAATAAAACAAAGTGGCATTAGTGATAAATAGATTAACTAGGACGAGACGTGCTCATAATCTGTAGCCTTTAAAATTATAGATCCCTTTAAAATACAAGGTATAGCTAAGCTAAGTCCAAAAACAAATAAAATTGAATTTTCTAAATAAAAACTTATTTTTTACTTACTATATTTAACATAATGCGCGATCGTTGCCAAAAAGCTACAAAAGAGCTGAGTCGATTTTTTATATGTATGTATAAAAATTAAAACACATTTGGAATAAGCTTAATTGAAGGTATTAAGGGCAGATACCGCGAACCGATTTTAACAACAAGGTTTATGTAAATACGAGTACTTCTAAACTGTATTTCGGTAAAACGAAATACAAACTCACTCAATTAAAGGACCCGAGATCAGAATTAAGCCTTCTTCGTTTAAAATGCATTAATCCGGTCACTTGTCATGCGCAGGCGCAATCTGTGCATCTCTTTTTAAAACTCGTTCCGGTATTCTTCTCGCTTCCTCCTTAACAAAATTAGGGTTCAGGGATGAGGCAATTAATAAAAGGCAAGAAGTGTCAATTCCGTTTATGACATTTTTTAAATTAAAATCCTTATCCACTCAATATTTAAAAAATGCCATTTAAGATTTATCATTATTTACAACAACTATATCATTAGCTACTACAACTTTACTCTCAACATAATTTATTGCAATTGCCTCTAAACTGGCTTGTGTAGTTTATTTAAATTCATTGGTGGCGTCCACTTCTTTTATTGCTTAATTTATTTCCTCTTGAAGATAACCAGCTAGAATCTATCACTTCAATGCCTTTTCCAATACTTTGACATCTGCTATCGTTCCTTCTCACTCAAAGCCGAACCGATTGTCCTTTTTATTTATTTTAATTTAGAAGTAACATGAACTCTCAATCTCGCGTTCACAGTTTTTACGCTCGGTTAAGCCAGAGTTGGGCCTTAATTTACGATTATCGAAGGCCGAAGACGTATACATCGATACTGTATATACGAATACGGTTATAATAATTTTTCGGTGTATCGACTTTTACGATACCGGTGTTTAACAATTTTATAATCTCACACTCGCCGCATAAACATTTTACGACTTTTAAATTACTGAAAATCGATACCACTTGATTGCAAACTCAACTGAACTTCGCTTTAGTATCATAATTATTGTTTGCTATAAACGTACCGATTCTCGAATTTAATGAACGGGATCATGATTGGCATGCTCCCAGAATTTTATTAAATTGTTTCACAAAATTCTTTTCAGAGGACGTGACAGGTAAATAAAGTGATTAAAGTTTCGGAGCGAAACTCTTTAACGCATAATGATGGCTCTGTGTGAACGGCTCCATTAAAAAGGCAAATAAGAGAGCTTAATCATACGTACACGTCCCTGTTACCCTTGAGAGCTTTAATAATAAAATTTTTATTACTCAATATACTGAAATCTTTATCTCAATGTTTAAAATATCTCTAGAACATCCGACATGCCTCGAGGTCCCCATAACGAGAATGGAAGATACAAATTGAGTGAAAAAGTGTTCCAATGAACCTTTAAATCGTCCTCTAGATGTGTCTTTGGAATATCTTCTTACACTACATCAAGATCCGATGTCATAATTTGGCCTTTTAGGTCAGTGTAATGTAAGTCTTGAACCTTGGTTGCAGGGTATAATTTACGCTGGTTACAGACAGAAGATACCCTGTTTCAGACGCATCATCTTGTTCCGCTAAAAGTAATGTAACAGGAGTACTTATTTCAGAAACTACATCTCTGTTGCCGCAACTTTAAAGCTTCTTGTCGACTGTGTCGAGATTGGTATCCATGTTGCTTATTCCAAGTTTGTAACTTTAAACTTTTCGAGTCTGAATTAAGGTGGTTATTCGTTCGGGTTTCTTTTCTGAATGGGTAGTTATTTGTTTTAAGGAGGCTTTATCGCGGCACGTAGGCTCGATTTGAATAAAAATACAATTTATATGTGTCGGAGAGTTCGGTAAGGCAGTATAGGGTTACGGAGCCGGTTGGACCACTCGACTCCCAATTTGCTGGTGCATTTCTGAGTAAGTTATTAAGTTTCGGCTTGTCACTTCGGTTGCGAAATTTTGCAGTCCACTGATGATGGTTAATATTTTGCATAATGGATGCAGTGAAGTGTTGCACTAGGTTTTTTAGGTATTTTATTCTGTCAGTGATGGATGTGGGTCGTTTAAGGATAAGGGTAATTTAATATCAAGTTGCTACTAGGAAACTTTTTTGTTAATTGTCTTGTAATTTCATGTCAATCATTTTTTACCACCAGCGGAGTAAACGACATCTCATTCACCCATTCCATTTAAATACCAAGTGAAAATTACTTTATTAAAATTGATATCCTCAGAAACAATATACTAGAATGTACGAAGCTATGCTCCAATGGGCTGAACTTAAGGTCAATATGGCGTGTTACGTACGTAAATAGGTCTGTAGTGTATGGGACACGTCCGGTGCAGTAGACGAAATATGAGCCACAGATTAAATAATAATAGCGAACCCGATCGCAGAGTAAACAACACATAACACCCGCTGGGACGAGTTTATGCGGGATGACGCCAGGAAAGAAATATGTGTCCGTATTGTTTAAACAAATATAGGTTTTTACAAAGGTTGCAATTTATCTCATTGGATTTCTACAAATTCAATATTTTGTAATCTTTTGTAATAATTGTTACTTCAATGTCTACTAGAAGACTAAACGCAGTTTCAACCAATATCAAATGTATCTAGTAATTCAAAATAATTTTAATTATAAGCAGTGGTAGAACCAGTGTAGTTCGCCCGGGGAGGTACCACCGCCACACCTATTTGTAACGTGAAGCAATTTTTGCGTTTCACTGGAAGGGTGGGTGTGTGTTGCTTACGGATGTCCATGGGCGGCAGTAGCCACTTACCATCAGGTGGACATGCGGCTCGTTTGCTATTTCGATTAGATAAAAAAAAAGTCCTTAAACTGAAGTTACTAATATAAATTATAACAAGACTAAAAAATAAAAGTTGTTAAATTATCCCCTAGAGGTGCTAAATATGTAATGAAACCTGATTATTACAAATATCTTAATGATTAAGGTATCTGTTGATAACCTAAACTTATCTATAAATTCCTTCAGTAAGTATTCTAAACCCCTCTAAATATCTTATTTTTAATCTTAAACTCGTCTCAGTTCTATTCTTAACCGACTTGATTATTTTTTAATTTTTAAACTGTATAGGTTATCCCAACCTCAACCGGTTAGGTTATCCCAAAATGTATTATTAACATAACCGGCGGATATTTAACCTTTAATTTTTTCCCTGTTAATAAAACAGTACATAATTTACAACCCATACTTTGAAACATTCCTGTTTCAATATTTATAAAACTTTTCAAGTCCAGTCAAGTTACCGTAAATTGACGGTTGTTTCTTTAACAACTTAATAGGACTTTAAGTTTCGAATAACCAGTCAATTCTCGAAATAACTGGGACGCCTCAAAAACTGAACGTATTACAATGAAGTCATTAGACCAAGTATTTGTGTCTTGTAAGAAATCAGTAAACAATGCACGACTGACTTAATTATTCGGCTAAGATCAATAGATGTTTTGTCCTTTGTCGTCGCAAAAAGTTTAGTGACTTTAGTTTGCGAATGGAATGAATATTCAAGCAGTCGTCAGTATTTTATATATTTCTGAAGACTTCCAGTTATGTAAACTATTTTGGCACTTTTCTTTGGAAATAATTATTTAACAGTTACACTTTAAAACGGCCAATTTTCCGATTTATTTAAAAGGTATGTAATATATATTATTTGTGCATTTTTTTCTTTTTGCTTTGTATAACCTTGTGGTTCTGTGCTAAATATGTAAAACAGTGTGGGCAATTAAATGGGCAACTTGAATTCTTTATACAAAACTAAGCAGACAATCTAAGGCTATTCTGCCTTAAACATCCTCAAAACGTACATTGAGTAGCAAATCTAAAAAATAACCTTGAGTAATAAATCTTAAAAAAAATAACTTAGTGAACAATAAAATAAGCTCCAATAATAAAATAAGAAATTTATTTTACTGTTTACCTACGACATGACACTGTCCAAAATGAGAATGGTACCTAATTGAGCGTTATCTAAAGATGCATGCTACGTAAAATGATCCGTGCTAAGATGAGCGGTGCGATATTTTTAACTGTAAACATGACTTTCGATTAAGACCGAGAAAGGTTAAATGGTGAATAGTAAAAATACCTTTTTATATTAAAGATTTTTTTTTAACAAATGTGTAGTTGCTGTTGGCCCTACTGGCCTTTACAGCTTCACCGGGTTTTATGGCGAGCCTA
>DWTU01003337.1:0-10515 GCA_018251515.1 Cecropterus confusis
TTACCTAGGGTTGATTACAAATGTCCATGGGCGGCAGTAGCCACTTACCATCAGGTGGGCTGCATGCTCGTTTGCTATTTTCATTACTATAAAAAATAAATATGGACTCAAAGAGTCGGGGATCGAATCTGGATCTTGTTATTATTAACGATATAAAGTAGAGCTGACTTAAAACCATATTGCTCATACAGGGTCATATTTTCGAGGTCATATTAAATCTGAAACAGAGACCAGACAATGGTGTAATTACTGGGAGAGAGTTATACGCACTCTTCCGGCCCATTAGCATTGAATGGCGGCGCGTGCGATTGTCGCGCGGTCGACGCGCGGCTGCGATCAAACGCTCTCAATCGAAGTACATCGGGCGATGCTCTGATGTATTATATATTGCCATTAAACTTGCATAGTTATTTTAAGTGGTATCCACGAGAGGCGGATGGACTAAGAGCTTAAACCTTTTTATCGTCACAAAACTCCCAAACGAATCTTGGTTAAGTCTCAACATGCTAAAGGCATCTAATTTTTATACCTACATCAATTCACCGAGTAGGTATATAACCAATCGTCTTTTTGGATCATTGTTGTGACAAAGTATTTATATTTCGCGATGACACCTGGGTAAAATTATAGTATTTTGTTAATAAAAAAAACAACGAGTCAAGTACTCTTATTTTCGTTAAAGATCACTGTAAGATAGCGGCACGACTATATCTATTTATATATTACAAACCGTATACAAAACTGTAATTGGATTTATCAAAGCAAACAAACTTACCGGTAACTCGAGGTAGTCCGCGATGGTGTATTTAGCAGCCCCTCGTCGGATGTCAGCCAAAGCGGTAAAGTGTTCGTCACGGCGCGCCTTCTTCCGCAAAAGTGCACGAGCGTACGGATAAGCCGACAAGTATTCTCCATAAGCATCCAACAATTCACCCATAAACAATTGCTTCAGCAAGATAGAACTCTCGCTTAATTCCCCATCTGCTGGAGGAGGAGGCAATTCTCTAAGCTTTAAAGACTCCGGGATACTTTTCGTGACGAAGGTACTAATTCCACTTGTTGATTCGCAAGATGTGTACGCGCCGGTCGAATCGCTCGAACCGCATTTCGAAAATGGAAACGCGGATGAGGTTCCACTTTTTTCGCTACTAGCAGAACTCTGGCGTGTAGTGATTGATTTCTCGTAGTAATCCGGATATTGAGGCTCAGATTGCCCTTCCGTTGACGGCGAGGTCTCCTCCACTTCAGTATTGTTGTAAGCACCATTTTTTATACAATCATATAAGTCCTCTATAGATTCGTAAGGAGTCATACTTCCACACGAGTCCCTCTCTTCATCTCTCAATGTTTCATATATCTCGTTATCTTCATTGCGTCGTGTCGCCACTGGTGTAATAGCTGAATCTGATCGACTTCTCTTTACATTCGGAATTTGATCGTATCCGAAATCAGCTGGATTGAGAAAATCCCACCTGACATTGGACCAAACGTTATCTGTTGCATCAGCCGATATTCTATGGTCAGCACAACATTTTCCACCTTTTCTAATTGTCACTGTAGTTACATTTCCGTTATTTTCTACAATTGAACTGTCAACTACTGATTCATTGCTATCTACTGGTATATCGACAATTAATTTACGAAGACAACCTCCACCTGAAGACACACTGGATCTATTGTCCTCATCTATCTTGCGATTAACAGAGATTTGATCGTTCGACTCCGATGTCGTTATTTCTGATGACGAGTCAATATCGTGTTGTGACAATACTCCTTCCTGAATCAGTTCGGTCAAGATACTCTTCGATTGGTCGATATGGTCATCGAGCACGAGGTCGAGTTCTTGAATTAGAGACTTATTATCATCATTGTGTTTCTCGCTATTACTAGATAACAAACCTGAATCAATATACTTTCTCATCCGTTCTGTGAGCGCCTCGCTTGCTTCGGACACAGATTCTAGGTAATAGAAAAGTAAGTGATATTCTTCTTTGGTGATAACAGCCGCTCTTAATAGAGGTTTTCCGTACAACTCAATTGCGGAAAATAGCGTTGAAGCTGTAACAAAAGAAAGAAACCATTATACGCAATTATTTAGTCTCACCTTAATCGAAAGTCTTGAGAAATTATTCATTCAATTCACATAAATGAACAGCATGTACATACTTCATTATTTATAAGAGACATTGAAATTAACATTTTATCGACTATAATTTATTTTTATAATTAATGTATTTTCGTTATACGTAATTAATAGAGTTTTAAGTCTTACATCTTAAAACTTTCGATGAGAATATAAATGTGCAAGCAAATAAAGAAACTTATAATGTTTATTACAGTCATAGCTTCACATGGCTGGCTGACATGCCAACCAACCAACCAGTTATGTGGGATTTTTACTGTTAGCCTCAGAGGGGTTAAAACCCCCTCTAATCGCCGTCCTCGGAGCCGTAAAGAGGACCCCGGTATGTCCAATTAACAAAACCCGGGCCCACCGCACCGTCTGGTCTTTACGACTGTATGCGACCACCTATGGCCTAACCGGGCATCAAACCTAGTACCCGTTGCGTACCACCCGCTATACTTTTTTAGTAAACGTACTTGCAATCCATCTGACGTCAGACATTGTTGCCATGAACAATCTACACAGGGAATCTACCTAATACCTAGAACTCCTCAGGATTTAGATGGTCGCTTCATGTCTTTATCAGCCGGCTATCACACCCAACGAAAAGCAAGTACTGTTTTACGCTACAAATAGCTGAAGAGACGGTGCCTACCCGGTTTGTTTTACCTTTCAAATGAAACCATAACCATTGTAAATCGTCAAAAGAAACGAACGAGGGTACCAGATTACGGTTAGAACAGTTTTATTACCTCTAACATTTTAATTCTATGTACATTTCGCTACTGAAGGAGGAGTTAAACATTTGATCAATATGATAGTCACGGAACCTTATATATTAGCCTCGCGTACAACAGTTTGGAGTTGGGACAAACATTTGTCAATATTCGAATGATGATGAATAACGAGTAGATTAAAAATCTCGTAAAATCGATATCATAAGTAGCAAATTATGTGTTTGTAATTCAAATGTCGTGTGATCTTACATAACGTAAGAGCAATATATGTACGACTTGCTGGATGCAGCGTCTGTATATGTAACATAAACTCACTGCGGTCACCAATACGCAATCTAGGCACGGTGACTATCGGCATAACCCCCATTAGAGGGTAGATCTCAAAGGACTGATGAATAATATCACAAATAATATCACATATATAATAGATGGATAATATCACAAAATAGTATAATTTTATACGTATATGTTCTATATGTATATATTCGACGACCCGCGTGGCCGAGCAGTCGGCCATGCCGGTTTGACACGCAGTGGGTTCCGGGTTTGATCCCCGGCTAGTCAGACATTTGAATGGTGAGTTTAGATTCTATTCTGGGTCTGGATGTTTGTGTATTCGTCTTTGTGTGTCCATAGTACCCACGAAACAGGAGAACATCCTAGTGTGGGGCTATGAATCTAGAAAGCGTTTAAAGCGTTTCATTAGATTTATTATATATTAACTCACTACTTAGTGGACTCTACATTAGAAAAACATAAAACATTACAATTCTTTTAGTTGATAAACATCACAATAGTACAATTATAAAAATCAGAAAAAAAACTGTTTAGAGAAAATACTATAATGTAGTACTTCGTTTAGTTCAATGAATGCTCGAATCGATGTATTGCTTTCTAAGCAAGCAATTCGTGTATCCGCTTCAATATCATAAACTACGTACATCACTAGTATGCAAAGACTTCTGCGAAAGATTACCGGACAATGGCGTGCGTACGCGTTTCATTATTGCCAAACCGCTTTCTACAAACATTGCTCGTATGAACGGAATATGAATACAAAGCAACGCTTGTAATACTTACTACACGTAACTAGTGATCAGGCATAGAGTTAAAAGTAGGCAAATGGCTACCTTGTTTTTTATTATGGTAAGAAGCAATTCCTGTGTATGGATAGAAAGAATCAGAGCAGCAGTGTTTAACTGCTGTTGTAAGGTAGAAATAACAGTCGAACTAAGAAGAGTTGTAATATTCTAGGAATTTTGTATTAATTTTTAGGGAAGTAAAACGTTCCCGTTTTCATAAAAGCTTCCGTACAAAACACGCAAACATCTATAGGTACATGTTGATGAAAAAAAAACTCAATCTGTCGACTTTTAACTTTTTGCTCGTAAATCATACGGAAACTATACTGTGCATATCTTTTTTAAAATTGCGACTTTTGGTAGGTAATATGCCTCTGGTTGCAAGGTGAAACTTCGCGCAAGAATATTATACAGATTCTGACAAAAGTTACGGTTCTGACTTAATTAATTTGGGACTCCTTGGAACAGTTTTCACACTTACCAAAAATTTATGTCTAAATTGTATCAAATGATACGTTCTAAGTTAAAATACTCAGTTCACCTCTAAATGTTGCAAGGTTGTAGGTTGTGTTGCAAGGTGTAACTTCGCGCAGGAATATAATACACATTCTGACTAAAATCACAACTCACCATAAATCTTTTCCCAAGCGAGAAAAACCTCCAAATCTCTTCCATCCCATTGGGGTGGTTCATACTCCACGACCAGCACTTCGCCTTCCAGCGCAATTGCTGGAGCTCTTGGGTCCACGGGAGCTTTAGAACCTCCCAGAAACAGCAGTGCCGTTGGAGGGCCAGTCAAAGCTAGAGGTGGGGGCAGAGGTCCGGCCAGTGGCAGCGCTTGAGGAGCGGACAGAGGTCCTGAAGGCAAACCAGCCACTACCGCACCAGCTTCTTGCAGCGGCTCGCAGGCAACCTCTGCCACTGTGTTGTTGCCCCAAACTGCAACCTGTAAAGAAGAAACATGTAATTTAATCGGTTTGTATTAAACGATAGAGATGTCTATTTATAATCCAGGTGTTATTCCAGGATATAAACTATCTGTGCGCCAAATTTCAGCGAAATCTGAAAAATATTTTATGCATGAAAAAGTAAAATTCACACATAACGAAATTGTTACAAAACTGCGCATTTATAAGGTAAGATAGTTATTACTATAGCGTTATGCTGTTAAGTCCTAGTTTTAATTTTATAGTAAAGTAGATTCTGTTTTTTGACAAATATCACCTTAGCTTTCTGGTGCATCACGTCACTTTGTTAAATATACTAGGGGGATTTGGATACTAAGGGGAGGGGGGGGTCCGGAATACTTAAACTCCGAAATATATCCACGAAAAAAGGAATTAAAAATCCTCCCGTTCAAAGATTTTTCGCCTATTCTGTGGGGGTCCCGGACATTTAACTCCTCCCATGGGCGTTGACACTATGTCAACGACTCTGTGGTAGACTTCGGGACTCCAGGAATAAAATGAAGAGGGATGCATGCTTGTTTCGGCGATCCACGTGGTGGAGCGGTCACCATACTGATGCACATACAGACACCTGAATGATGACTTTAGATTTCTGTTCTGGGTCTGGGTGTGTGTTTTCATCTTTGTGTGTCCATGGAACCGACAACACGGGAGAAAATCCTAGTGTGGGGCTATGAATGTATAAAGCGTTTATATGTATGTTTTATGTTTACTCCTTTTATAATAAAACAGTTCTTAAAAAGGTCTTTGAGTGTTTTTCTCTTTTACTTATCAAAGAAAATAATAGAAGACATATATCATAAAGTATGTACAACTTAAAAGTTTTATAACTGGTTGGTAATGGAAGTGAAGTAGCAGATTTCTATTATTATTTATATTATGAGCAAACAACAGTTAAGTATTTACAATAACGATTAAGGAGCAAAAGATACAGAAACGATAGAAAAACGGCAAGCGACAATCTCTTTCCCACTTAACTTTTTGTAGTATTGCTGTTTACAATTTTTCTTTATTCTCAACGTTAAAATCTTTTTCATAATAAAATACACGGATAAAAGGTTTCTATCACAAAACAAAACAGAATTTACTACCGACGTCTGGCTATGTCAGATTCTTTTACAGTTCCTTAAAAATAATCAGCTTGGACATCTAAAGAGGAACAAAAAACCAAGAGCAGATACCGGAGTTATCTGTAAACTTTTCTAGGAATTGACTGACATTAAATTCTGACTCATATATAATAACAATATGTCAGTCGTAAAACGAAGTGACATAAAATAGAATGATTTATCGATATACATATTTATTAAAAGGTATTTTTAACTTCCCCTGTTTTAAACCTACTCATTTTTGGTTAACACTTGTCGCGTAATATAAGATTTAAAACGATGAAATCTTCATAAAAATCGTAATAAAATATGACCAGTTTCATTAAATTTGTTCGAAAAATAAGACCAACGTGACAAGAATAATAGAGGTGTTGATCTTAGTCACGGTCTAAGTAATAGACCTAACTAGAAGTCGTCGAACTTAATCATTTGTACATTAATTGTAGTAACTAATGAGCATGCAGTCCACTTGATGGTAAATGGTCATCATCGCCAGCGTATACATGTAATCAAGTAGATAATACTGAATTCTTGAAATTGCCCTTGAAATTAACGAAACTCCTTGGATCAGTTTTTTCTCTTACCAAAAGTTTATGATCAAATTATGTCAAATGATATCTTCTAATGGAACATACCGATTTGGTATTTAAGATTTCGTTAAAAGAATGTAATCGTAATGAAATATGAAACAAGAAAAAATGTATATTCCAACAGAAAATAAACCTGAAAAAAAATCAGTAAGTCCGGTAAATCAAGATTTCGCGAGTGCAAATGCAGTGCAGAATCGTCAAGTACTTAAGCCTTCATCGATATAAATAAAAATAATATACAGCAACATGTAAATGCAGAAGTCTCGGAGGCCTTGACTGCTTGAGTTCATGGAGTTTTTTCCCGGCCCTCATGACGTCACGCCGGAGATATGCGCACGCGTCCCCCGCCTCGCCCATCTGCCGCGCCCAAAACGAAACCTCCTACAGGATAATGCGCTTGATACATCTTCAACGAGAAAAAAAAAAATTAAAACAAGATCCAGTGAACAAAAAGCAGTCAGTTTTACTGCGCCAACACGTTTTGATATACAGAATGCGAAGATGAACCAAGTTATTTTATTTTACAAACGCGGCGTAACCGTAGTCAAATTCGATTCTCCTAAGTATCCTTTCCGGTTGTTGGTCCTGCTTTGTCTTGCGTGCAAAACGATGTTAGATATGTTGCATGCAATACTTACGGCAGTTTTAATAATATTATGTGTCTGGCGAGGTAACTTAATACTAAAAGAGCGCAGAAAAACTATAAGAAGATGTGCTAACTGATAAAAATGTAGACATAAGACTCGAGAGAATTACAATATCTCGACGAATTCTTCTTACATTTTAGATTAGTAATACTTATCAAATGTAATATATTTAGAACAAAGTGTTATACCTAAATTACTAATGAAAAAAGTCAAATCTTTTTCCTGTTTCCAGGTGAGGAATTATATGTGATTTGGAATACTAACGAAACATAACTTAAATTTAGCACAAATACAAACTTTTTAAATATTATTCGTTGCAGTTTAAAAGAAGTGTCGTTTAAATATTCCTCATAGGCTTTTAAGCTTATCTTTTAGATTCAAAATGTTTATAGCATATGCGAAACAGTAAAACTGTAACCACATAGGTACATAATAGTCTGAGTCTATAATTTGAATTAATACAAATATCCAGTTGATAGAACTATCTACCTACTACAACTGCAGCCAACGATGACGAGGAAATTATTAATTAATGTAAAAATCGTTATTAAAGATCTATAAAGAGCTTTCAAAAAGATATCATTTCAGTGAGTAGAAGTGTCTATCCAATGGCTAAGTGTTGCTAATACATCTGAGACTCTGTAATGATCCGTTACTGAGATATCTTATTTAAACGCTAATGGCCACAGCTGATCCATTAGCCAAAGGAAGACGTCGTCAATTTGCCTGCTAGATAACGTGTGGGCATAAAAAGCTACGATGAGACGGGACGTGTCACAAGACACGTATCACAGTTACTACCGGATTAATGTTATTCACATTTTACTTTAACTTTTAAGCATTCCGACTTCAAGTTCAAGTCCTCGAGGGCAGCAACATTAGGTATTTATGACCATTTTCAGATAGGACTCCAATATGATTTGGGTTTGATAACAGATGTGAATAGACGTCAGTGGCCACCTACAATCAGCTGAACATAATGTTTCATTGCTACTTCGATACTATAAAAAAAAACTAATAAAACAATTAGTACATTTAAGTGGGATTCAACTGGGAGAGCGTGCCTATACACTTATTTATACTAACTCTCATGACCCCAATATATATGATTTATATAAAAAATATTTTTTGTATTCAATACTTAATTATAATTAAAAAATGTTAAACATTCTGAAGAAATATACATCTAGTGCTGCCATCTAGCAACAGTACGTATTACTAAATATCATACATTTAAAGCGCCATCTCGTAACACAACTTTGTATTAATACGAATCTCAGTAAAGATACTCGACGAAGCAGTTCGTTGATTAGGTCATAGATGGCGCTAGATCCTCACAAAAGAATATAATACATATTTGATATTTTTAAATGAATATAACAACACGTTATATTAATGACGATAACAAATTTTCTACTTATATTCCAAAAGTACTATAGAGTACTAATATTGCCTACCTACTATACAATTCTACATTTCTGAATTACGAATAGTGTATTGCTTCACATTGTTTTCATTACCAACGATTGGATAACTGAAAGTAATCGACCTCTAAACCTAATTTCGTAGATTATGTGATAACATCTTTTACTTTGAATTTTCTACACAATAATTTTAAATAATGATGACAATCATTGTCCCATAATTAAATAAGTTTTAAATAAACTCTACGTAGGCAGATTTGTTATTTAGTTAACGTCAAGTCGATTAAAAGTTGTTCTTTATTTAATTATAGATCGTAGACGTAATACGATCATAACGAAGTGAATGTTAATAATTAAGCAAAAGTAACGTAACACCAGAGAGGATTATATTTAGTTATGCTAATATGAGATATTCGTCGTTTAATAAAATTAATAAATACGAAAATTTCGACATACACTTAGTGATCTCAGTTAACTTTTACTAATTTCCTATTAGATATTACTCGTTATAATAAATTATCCGTGTATATATTATTCATTAAGAAAAAAAAAAAAGAAAAAATGTAAATGACAATTTGTAAGTGCTTCTTAAGTAATGCTCACTAAGTAGGCCTATACAAAATAAAGATATTTAATTTCGTTTCATTTCATTATTTATGAAATTGGGTAGGCTTATGTGGGTAGGTTGGGTGGGTTTATGATATGGTACCTTGAAACGAGAATACTCTGATATATTGATGGTAACTGCTCTATTGCTCATGGACAACCCTAAATAACCCAAAAAAGAAATATAATCCTAGCAAGTTAGTAGTAATACAAGTTTTCTACCCATAAAATTAAGTCAGAAAACCTTGAATAAGTGCTTCTATGCCATGACTCTTAGAAGGCAAAAAGATACGTAAGGACAGTGCAACCGAAGTCACAAAGGATTCTAACAAACATATACATATATAACTTTTATTCTTTTAAAGATTTTCCCTTCTTTGTAACCAGAAATTCTTAATATGTTACATTACGAAAACCCAATCTTTCGTAATGTTTGTTTCTGGAACAACTTAAAAGATCGTAAAGTCTTATGAGCAATGTTTTAGAGTATGACTCTAAATACTCTGAAGCGTTACGCAACGCTCACAAAAAGAAAACGGGGTAACGAGTGAAAAGCGGGTGAACGGCCGATTTTCATATCCGTCGCCAAATACACATCATACCGATGTTATTTGATGCAACGTGGTAGTTGACGACGTTTACGTCTGAATAAAAACACAGTTACTAGGTATTTAGTAATAGAATCCGTTCACAATTTTATTATTTTTTTATTAGTAAAGCTATTTTAAATATTACTATAATACGTGTATTCGAAAATATTTTTTTGGATTCATGTTATTATATATGGAGTTTGTTACATATGGATTGCATAGTCAATTCCTACTTTTAAAATTACGTTATTTTTTGTGCAAATACGACCTACTTAAATTGGCCACATAAACTAAAACTAAAATAATGTCAAAGATTCAATATTTAGTATAATTTTCTTATTTGTGATATATAAGAAAAACAGGCTCGCAAAACAAGACAAAACAAGAAAAAATGGCAAGAAGGATTTTTGCGTTGCGTTCAAAGTATTTAATGGAATATTTGATCTTCCCTATTAAAAAGGACGTATTAAAAAGGCAATTATAAAGTTTACTAGCTTGTTCCCGTGGCGCCCTCTTCGGTCATATATAGCTCGGTAAAAAGTATTCTATCTTTTTTTCTATAGTATGGAAGTAGCAAACGAGCATGCAGCCCACCTGGTAAGTGACTACTGCCGCCCATGGACATCTGTAATCAACC
>DWTU01003338.1:0-10514 GCA_018251515.1 Cecropterus confusis
TTACATTACGAAGGTCTGTAGAAATTGTGGTTTTCTCTTCAACGTCGAATGTGTATTACTTTGTGTATAGATATCATTTTTGGTCACACACTCCAGCGGGAAATCTTGTGAGGGCCACAAAAGGTTTTTGTTATTTTACTTTGATGAGCTTCGGGAAACGTGAAAGATCAAAGAAAATCATAGTTTTATTTGTGCGCCGCTCAGATTTTTAGTAGAATTACTTGTTAAAATCTTTCCAATGGCTTTATATTATGAAGAGCTTCCTCTTCATAGTTTTTGTCTGAGATATATTGGATCGATTTTATATTATTATTATTATATTTGTGTAGTATATTACAAATGTAATATACAAATAGTACATTGGTTATTCCAATGTGGATAAAACCACGAAATAAGGTTATTTATTAATGTATTCATAAATGTAGTTAGCGAGATTAGGTACCTGCTACATAAATAACAAAGATGAAATGAAATGACGCATGGAAATAAAACATTAATTAAAAATATGTGCTATATAAAATTTATACAGTATTGTCAAAAGTTATTAGAAAAGCAAGAAATAAACGATCTTTAAAATTAGCGAAAATGTTTAGTACTCTAAGCCTAAAGCAAGCCCTAATTAATTAAAATATGGAGCGAGCGTGTGTAAAGTGCCCGAATATGTCTTACTTAAGGGGTTGCCCAAAAATAATTTGGAGCCACTTCTCTCTATTATCTTATTGAATATTGTAAAAGCCCTTGCGTAATTCGTATAATATTCCGCTGGCAGTTCCCTAAGCGTTTAATATTGGATAAAATACACCCTAACGTTCCTCGTATTCCCCCGTTGTTCATATCGGCATGTTATTCAGATTATACACGAATATTTCAATGCTTTCTACTAAATTACAGCTCACGAAACTCTTTTACTTAATGTCGTACGTCGACTGAAGCGTGCTCCCGAGGACCATCGCATGTCACAAGCGATGGCGGAATATTTAATACGATGTATGCTACGTAAGTACGTATATCGATGGAGTAGAAAAACATTTTCATTTTCCTGATAAATGTAAATAATGCCAATAAGACAGCCGATTCTGATGACAAATATTGAAAACAAAGTGGCCAAGTGCGTGTCGGAACCCGCTAAGTAACTCCGCAGTTATTTAGACGTTGTGCTATTTTCACTCCAAAGCATGAAAAGTTTGAAGGTTTTTTGATTAATTAAGTAATACGTCACTTTTAATTCGAGCTTCTGTTTTGAATATAAACAAGTATTATTACCCGACTGCATCAGAAAGATGTTTTTCGAGCGTATATATGTATGTCTGTTTTAATGTATGCACATTTTTTTGGCACGCGCTACAGCCCAAACGGCTGGACGGATCGTGACGTATGAAATATCATTAGAATCGTCTCAGTTTGGAGAATGACTTTATGATGATGATTAAAAATGACGTCTGCATATAGGGTAAAAAGGGGGAGGACGAACGACTTTTTTACTATCACGATAAGTTGGGTATCAAATGAAAGCTACTAAATAGACCATTCTGAAAATATACACACTATAATACTTTTACTTAACTATATTGGCTAAAAGTCATATACAAAGCGTTAAACTAAATATCAGTTTAAAGCAGTCGAGTTCTTTGTTTTAATGTTTTTAACAATGCGGTTAAAAATAACTGTTTAAAATTTATTGTTAAGTTTTGAGTATTAAATACCTTGTTCATGATTATAACAGGGTATATCTTGCAAAAGGTTTCGGCTGTGAATGGGACTTGTAATAGATTAACAGGTTTCAAATATTATAAATATAAAAGATTACAATGACTTTCCTTTAAAATTTTATGGAATTGGTATGGAATGGTACTATTACTAATTTGTGAATAAATCACTTATATATATATTATTGTAATATTTATTAAAAGCAAAAAAATAGAGAATGATGTTTTAAATAACAACTAGGATTATAGGAATGAAAGAAGTAGTGATGTGTTAGATTACGCAGAGTATACCCATTTACGTACTGTTATTATAGAGGAAAAATTGCAACACATTAGGCAGCTCCGTCTTAAATTGTTAGAGAATGGATTTCCTGAGAAAATACTCCCGATTCATTATTCTAAATAAAGAATAAATTCACGGAGGGAAAACAAACAATCGTATTAATTTAGAGCGACCGAGGTTGCATTACTTGATCAAATTATTCATAGTGACTTCTTTCGTCTTTGTTTTTGCTGTTTCCTTTAGCGTTCGATAGATTAAAGTTGAAAATACAAAAAGTCAGGAAAACAACCAATTAGGGCAGCCCTTTTCAAAGGTTATGTTGGGGAAAAAATCATCAAATGGTAACTGTCAGCATTTCGCACGAACACGGTGTCCTTTAATTAGATTCGTACCGGTAGTAACCGGCTTATTCCGGCTTAGCTAGGCCCTCGTGAATGCGGCCGTGCCACTGCAAAAATGACCAACTAATTGGCTTAGAACATTGTACGTTACGCATTTCAATATCCAATATTCCGCTTAATGGTGTCTCCTAAATGGCTGTTGCGTAAAACCGTTTTTACGTGGGATAGAGATTATCTTTGTCGTTATATTTCGTAAGCTTTGTAAATCTCTTAAGCCCTTAAACTGATAAACTTTCATATATAGAGAAGTAAACCAGTTTTAAAAACGGATGATCACATTTGACTCAAAAATATGGCGTTATCCTTAGCTTGTATTTTTTAGGTGCGGGTGTCATCACAGAAGATGAAAAACTGGGTCTTCATACTGCAACAGAATTAGGAATTCGGATGCACCTAATGTAATTGAGCCTCGTTCAGTGAGAATAACTAGAATTCATATTAACTCCCATCTACCTAGTTTTTATGAATAAATCATTCCTAAATATTATTTCGCTTTTATTTAGTACTCTTTAAATTGTATTCTTTAAATACAATCAAAAGGAAAACTTTTTGAATACAAGCTATTGAAACAATTTAATATTATTTGTTCATTGTAAACCATTCTATAGAAAATTGTAAATGTTTGTGAAGTAAATATGTACACACATATTCTTTAGTTATACAAAGAAGTGACTGGTGAAAGGTTAACCTAAAAATGTTTATAAAATGGCACAGGGAACACAAGATGGCGTGTTGGCGTGGTTGTCTCGGGAGCCGACATCCGCTGAACGAAGGCTGCTTGTGCTCCGGATGTGTTATGTTCGCATCCAACCTACACATTGCGACATCTCTACCTTCATTTCGTTTGTTACTCGTTTTGTCCTCAGTTTTCATGTTTTTAAACCGTTGCTACGTTTAAGGGCAGTGATTTCTTTCTTTACAATTTTTTACAGGCTTATTCTTAATGATTATTTTATTATGAAAATTATGATTATAAAAATTGTTTGTATATTATTAATGCGTACAATACGTGTATAAACTAAAATTTACATAATATGCCCAGTTATGTATATATACAAAATATGGCATACAAATATCTTGAACAATAATCTTGAAGAATAAACACTATCATAATAATAATCAACGTTGCGGAACTTGGTGTACTTTGTAACAATATTTTTTTAATATATAAATATACTTTAATCACAATTATTTTAACAAAATAAGAGTTTCATACGAAAACTTGTAAAAAATTCCCGCTTGTGTAAACTAATTGAGGTGGAAACTTAAAAAGCGGCGTAATACCAATTTGAATAAAATTTATCGTGGGTAAAGTAAGGTAAATTTACTCTTCTCAAGCACCGTTCTGCTTACACATATGTAAAATTGTCAACGTAAACACGACTTAAAATCCTTATTCACATCGCAACCCAGCGGAGTGTGATTAACACGGTTGGATGTGCGAGTCCCAACAACACTTTCATTTGTGTTTCAAAACTTCGCTATTTGCTCGATAATGCGCTCGTTACATTAACAAACCGAGTGGATAGTGAGACTTTGTTAAAGACGAGCAAGTATTGCAATATTTGTGGTGCTCTGAAGCGTACTTTACGTACTTGCATTTTTTTGACGGGTAAATGCAACTAACGCGTCACTTGTTTTTGCTAGAAAAAGTAATAAAGTTACATAAAGTTTGTTTAGTTTCATGTTGATTAATGTGGTTTATGTTGGTGAAAAGCTTAAGCTCTAGAAATTCAGGCGAACAGTATAAGAGACCATGTGTACCTTTAAGTATGAAAATAAATAAAAAAAAACCTTGGACAGGATATAATAAAATATACAGATTAATCATTGAATGATATGAATTATTTAGGAAGCTATCAGTTATTAATGCTCTTATACATGGCATTTAAAATTATAATGCTATATAAATAGGCTATTAAGCATATAAATTCATGCAGATTCGCCTGAGCCTAAGTAATGAAATTATTCTGCCACAAATTACTGTCATTTCGCATACATTGACCACTTAACTAGATATGACTGAAAGCTACAGTGTAGTGAACAATGATGTAAGGACATTTATATGTACATGAACATATATTGTTCACATTATCGTTACTATGAAATTTAGGATATAAAGTTTTTGTTATGTAAAAACTTTGATAAAATTGAGCAAAGATATATAAGTATTATGTACCTACTATATTAAAAACATCGTCCCTAGTGAAGGCTAATATGTAAACCTGAATTATATTTGCCAATTTTATATATTTCATAAATTATTTATAGTACTGTGTATCAATTGTTGTTACTCTTAACCATGTCATGATTAAGAGATCTTCTAGATGTTGTTCATTTGTGATCTTCTAGATGTTGTACATTTGTGATCTTCTAGATGTTGTCCATTTGTGATCTTCTAGATGTTGTAAATTTGTGATCTTCTAGATGTTGTTCATTTGTGATCTTCTAGATGTTGTTCATTTGTGATCTTCTAGATGTTGTTCATTTGTTTACTTGCAAATGAACAACATCTAGAAGATGGACAGCAGCGTCCTCCTGTGTAACAACATTATCCATTTCGGTCACCGGCACGCATAGTTACCAGGTGTGGACTCGTTCAGCGGTGGTCTTCAAAAGACTGCATGGATGGATCATATTTATGATGCCTCTGATAAAGTATAATCTGTATAATCCTAATATAAATATTTTACCTTGAAAGATTTTAAAGCTTAATAAGGACTTATGAATGAGAGAGTCAGTGAAAAACTGAAAAAAGTATACACAGTACACCTTTATTACGTGAAACGTGTACACATTTTAGACGGAATCCGAGCACCCTTGGCGACACAAAAGATCGGAAAGAATGTACCCACTTGTTAAGACGCAGGCCGTTGTTTAGTGGACCGAGTCAGTAATTAGCTCCTTTGTAGGTATACGGTTTCTATTAGGAAGAAACTATAAACTACAGAGTTCTCCCGTTACAAGTTAGTTACACTCGCTAATGTCACTCGCAGTCTCGAAAGTTCCGCTAGAGCTCGTACTTATCATTTACTCTTGAATTCTCTGAAAAGCTTGCAGAGCAGATCAGCTAATTGCAGACAGACTAAATGAGAAACGGCTAACATAAGAATTACTGTGACATGTGTTACAAGAAGAACAATTGTTTCTTTTTCTAAAACTTATAATACAAAATATAACATATTGTGTACATTGAAGTTATTACTGTATATAGTGTGATTTGTCCTTCTTTCTCAATCTCAGAAGGCAAGGAGGAGAAGAATTCTAACAGACGTAAATACTGCTTTTATAAGGCATTACGGTGCAGACAAAATGTGAAGCAAGAGAGATTAAGATAGAAAAATAAAATACCATTAAATTTTAAATTTTATTATCTTAATCTCTCCATTTTTTCATTGGCTTCACCGTCAGCGACTAAAATATTAAATTATTAAAATGGAAAAAAGCATCTTCTTGCTTATTCAGTTGTTTATTTATTGCAATATATTTTTTTAATAATTGCAGAAGTAAGCTAGCTTGCAGTATCCTGATGGAACGGTCGCTGCCGCCTATAGGCATCTATCAACTACATATATATGAAGAACATGTTCATATAAAAAGCAGTTCTATAACAAAGTCAATTACAAATGCGTTAGTTCTACCGCTAGAGTTCAAGGGGTGATAAATAGATTTTAACAACATTGTAACAGTTTCTTGAGAATTGAAACTATTACATGTCTAAATGCGCGGCGTGTAAACGCAACATGTGTGGTTCCTGTAATTTGCAGGTAAAATGAGGTACATACATGTTTAGCAATTTTAAAGCTTGTTCAAATAGTACAAAGCGCGTACGAGCACGCTAGCTTGCGGGCCAGCCGCGTCGGCGCCCTAATCTTTAATTACTGCGACGCTTAATATACGACTTAGTTTTAGTTATAATATACACTAGGCGGATAATCATTTACTAATCTATCTAGAGATTTAAAGATGGTAAAGCTGTCTATGATTTTAAAAAGTATACTTTATCTGCCTCATAGCAAGATATTTGAATGTTTAAGAGTTGCCACTCCTATTTCTAGCATAAGGCTTCAGCGTTTTGGTGGAAGGGTGTGGGTTGCCAGCTCACTTTCATATCTTATGACGTGAGTATCCACATATAATGCTTACAGACGTCCAGGGTTTTATAACAATCGTAACATACATATATCTTAACCATAACATATTCATAAAGAAATGGACATTCATACATACTAATTCGAAAATAATAACCACTTTTTAACGCAGATGGTAAAAAATAAGCATATACCTAGAATGATTCCTAGACATACCGCAGACTTACAGTAGTATTTAATATTATGGCTGCAACAAATACACAAATATACAGGGCAGCAGTTACGTAAAGGGGACTTACGGTAGGTGGGTGTTTAATAATAATTAATCGACTGATATCCTAAATGCGTTAAAAATATGATGTTATTTTACAGAATTATCCAATAAATTACAATATTGATCAATAGTTACAGCACCTAGCGCCTACGTGGCATACATAAATCTTGCTAAAAACAAATGCCGCGCTTGCTAAAATAACTCGTTAGCGCGATGGTGTCCATACCCGACAAACTTTTTACGATATTTTTATTGCGGTTTGGTTCTGTAATTTATAAATATTTTTACATGTGGTTAGGTATTTAATTCCCTGTCAAAATAAATATCATGAACTTGAATATGCCTTTCGTTTAACCTAACAGACTGTATAGATAAAAGTAAAGACAAACTGAGGTCTAAAGCTAAATCTAGCATTATCTTTCAATGTGACTTAAAAGCATTTGCTTTATAAATTTATCTGGTGACCCTTATGTTGTCCAAAGTAGTAAAGGTTTATGCATCAAAACATCACAGTACGTACTATAAAAGTACACTATGTTTGTCTGTTGTTTTAAAAATGTAACGGATTATAGTCCAGTCGACATGAATTACGTGAATTAAACTTTAACGTCTTCAGCTGGCGTAGTGTATCGCTACACAATAATTTCACCCCATTACTCCGTACGTCGCATGCTCACCGCCTACAAATAATTCATATGAGTCGTCTGGTAATGGCCTTTTAGCTGGACCGTCTAACTTCCAATGTAGTTAGCCGACACGGTTATAAATTACCGCGGTAAATAACCTGCTGAAACTATCTATTTAGACCGCTCATAACTGACAAAGTACTGTCAACTTATGACTAACACAAGAATTAAAAAAAAATAACGTATTTATTTGTTAAATTTTTCGTTGATATACTAGCTTTTTGTCATGTATTCGTCTCCGCATGATGTTTATTGATAAATAATGAATGGTATACAATATTTTTTATAGACTAGCTAACATTGCTTATAAAATTTTATTGCTACATAATGAACAACTTACACATATTTAGGGCAAATCCCTGTACATAAACGCTTTATACACTCATAGATACTTAGCGACCATTTTGAGCTCTTAAAATCAGGTCGACACAAAATCTTGACTTTTGAAATACAAAAACAGATTCTATAAAAGTCATTGCCCCAAAAACCATTATAAGTTATAATTATCTGCGACAACACCTCGTGTACAAACATTGTTGTTAATCGTTCGTAAAATTAAATCAAAGTTAGGTAGGTAATAAAAAGCCGAGCTAGTTAATTATTTCCCCGAAACAAAGTTCCCGGAACATGTGACGTCAAGCGTCAGGCTCGTCGACAATAAAATTATTCGTATACAAGCTAAGCTTGCGGCTTCGTTTGTTTATTTTAGAAGTTAGTACGTATTAAATTAGTCTAAAAGTAGGACCTGCAAATGTTATTTTTATTTTAAAATGTTTTGTTTTTATAAATATAAGGCTTAATGGTCTTTTAATAAAAGTATAATTCTATTCTATATACTTAAGCAAGAAAAATCGTATATATTCTTTCGTATACTATTCGTTTATTCAATATACAAATATATTATTTATGTTCAACTAACACAATTTAGTGTTCAAATTTATTTTGAACCTTTTATAAATAATGATTCAAATAACAGTCTTCTGCAACTTGAAATTTATAAGACTGTGTATATTAATATAATATTAATGTGTTTAAAATTTATACATATGTAGACGAACGTTCAGTACAGTGAAGATAGAGTTCACTACGTTTCGTTCGTCTATCACAAAGTTGCTGGGACATGTTTAACTTCATTAAGCATAATACGCGTTCACAACATACTCGTTTAAGTTCAATCTAAGTTGCGCGGAAGACGACTTTCTGTGTGAATAAATTATTATCTCGCAACGGCAGACTGGTGTGGAGCGATCAACGGGAATGTAATTTGACGTAAATTCCTTTAAATTTAAGCGGTAAATATTAAATCTTAATAGAGTATATAAATCACATAATACACTACGTATTTATAAGTTATTAGAAGTGTATCTATTAAAACCTGATATTTAACTCGTGTCGATGTGGATTTATTCAAGTTGATATGTGTATGTCCCTTCACAAACCTTTTGAAGTGTCCGAATTATCGCGTTCGCTGTTGTTTGACCGTCGTGAAATTTAACAGGATAATCCAACGAAATAACTGTTAAATCAATAATAATAATGTAATTATTGTAAAATCTTAAATGTATGTTAGGGTAAAAAAGTGCATACCATTTATTTTGAACCAAGGGGTTCAAAATAAAATGCATATTTAACCTATTCTACAATTACATTATATAAACCTATTTAATTTAAAATGTAGTAGTTATTTAAATAAAGTAAATTTAATTTGTTTATCGTTCATACTTTGTGATGCACGTCCATGGCAAGCATCCATAGGTGCACTGGAGTAAACGCACAAAATTCGCAATCAAAGTATCTGCATTAGCTTGAGTAGATACCTTTACGTATCGCTTGGCCATTCGCGAAATTCAGACAGATAGCCACGATTGTAGACATAACGTACTCCGGTATATTCAGTACTCACCACGATGCTGGTCTGTTCTTGGCTAGCTGTAGGTTTTTTTAGTAAAAAACAAGACAGAAACAGAAACAGATTACGCACCTGTATTACATACATAATACATAATAACATACTTGTTATTGTTCGGCGAGTTACTTGGTGGATTGTTCGCTTATCTAAATGTTGCATTAAATTGATATTCATACCAGTATTACAGTGTTCCTTTTACTTATTTTTAATATCTAAAATAACTGGCTTCCGTCTACAAATTGCGTATAACTACAGGTACCTGTGTAGAACACAAACACATTAAGTAATATAAAGGGGTATTACGGTCAAATAAAGTGCGAGTAATATCAGCCTACGTACACGGCAGTCCGTCTGAAGTGCCCGCGTCGCTGAATAATTAACTCACTAATGGCCAGATCGCAAATAAACTCCAAATTATTGCAGTACAACTTCCTTTGCCCGTTCCGCCTGTAGAACACGATTGTAGCCATGCGTTTTAATACTTTTGAACAATCATTTACACTTCTACCGGTTGGGACACTATGTGTTATTTAGCATAATGAGTACATTATTTGCCTGCAGCTCGTAGATAATTTATGTTAAATTAGTTTTTCTTTGACAAATTGGCTTAGACATTGTTTGAAGATTTTTGAATCAATACTGCACAGTTTCCATTTTTATTTCTTCAGTGTATTAGCATTTCACTGTATATATTTAAAATTAAATCCAATATAAATAGTTATAAAACGAACGTCACTTTATTACACTGAATTTTGGAAATATTTCAGATCGTATGATAAGAAAAGTAGATTAGACTTTATTATTTGAGTGCGTGATATTCTTGATCTCGTAGACAGATGCTACGACGCTTCGTAGAATTAGTAAGTAAACACTTTTATTAAGTTAATTTTAAAATTGTAGCACATTAGTACATTGGAGTTCAGTTAATTTTAAAATTTTAGTACAAGAGTATATTGCAGTTCAGTTAATTTTAAAATTGTAGTACATTAGTACAGTAAATTGTAGTACATTAAATTACTCTATTAAAACGTGGATTTGTATCATTTTTTATTTATAAAAAAACGAAATACAAATACGTAAAGGTAAAAATTGGTTACATTTTTGTTTGTATGCCAGCGTTTGTTGTATCAATAACAAAATTATAAAGATTAAAAATAAAGAAAT
>DWTU01003339.1:0-10514 GCA_018251515.1 Cecropterus confusis
GCATGGGTAAGCCGACACCTGTAAGGTGTGGAAAACCTTACAGGCATCGACCTCCCGCACCCAGCGGCGGATCCGCTTCTTGGCTCCGCCGAAACCACTGAACGTAGTTTATAACTTGGAGTAACTCTTAGTATTCTACTCTTATACTCTACCTTAGTAAACAATCCAAGCAATCGAAACCGAAAAAAATAGTATACATATTTACCAACGTGAAATGCTACATATCTTTTTGAATATAACTTGATAGGGCTTCTAAACGCAACATATTCACATACAGTAAGTATTATGAATTAGCATTATAATGCACTCATGCGTTAACAAATATTTAATGTCGAAAGTCGATATTTACATTAAAATAAAAACGTATTACCCCGTCAACACTCGTATTAGAGTCATTACTTATCCAATAAGAATCTCGTATAAACGGCGGTTGATATGTGGAACATCGATAAAAAGTCGATGCATGCCGCATCACTCACACACCGCTTACATTAAACTGGTAATGTCTATGATTAAACAAGATTAGATTCACATTAGCCGGTGTACGATACGAAACTAAGCTCCGTTCGAACTGATGCAACTTTGTAGCGAAGAGCGGAACGTGATATGATTACGTTGTATGTACAACATTTCGTAGACTATAATAATTGTCAAATATTAACGTTTGTGTTATAACACTTTAATTTTTTATATAATGATTATAGCAATTATTGTGGTCTGACTGTGGCAAGACGAATTCTGTAATATAACCTTTAATAGTCAGATATTTTTTGGCGCAAACAAATCCAATTTCAATATAATTATTTTAATAATAATATATGAGTGCCGTTCTTACGTCAACGTAAAAAGTCATTAACGTAAAATCTATGGAAATAATATAAATGCAACGTGACCTATAAAAGAAAGAGAAAAAGAAACATATTTTAAACATGTTTAAAAATTGAACTTCTGAATTGGTCACTTCTGAACTGGCGCGGCAATTTTCTAGTAAATTTATAGTAATACAGTGTATTAATTTATTATTTGGCAATAATTATTTGACCAACTTTACACTAACCGACCAAATCAACCACGGCAATCGTCGCTTCTCGCTATAAACGTCGAAAATCCACCACTTTGAACACATCTCCGTGTTTTTAAACACCCAAATCCGTTTTCGATCGCATTCACACGCAACTATCGAACGTATAACATTTTTTAATCGAACGCCGTAATCGACACCATAGATTACTTTCACAATCATGATCTTAAATATAACCATTAACAATTTACACATAACATATGACGGTTTCGCTCCATACAACCTATTACTATATCAGTAAAACAAAATGACACTAATATGAATGGTACCGCGAACTTTTACAGAATCTTATTGGCCGTGATAGATTTAATTTTGTTTCATTCGTAGAATTGAAGATGTGCTTGACGACCCGCGTGGCGGTGCGGTCACCATACCGGTCTGTCACGCAGTGAGTCCCCGGGTTCGATCCCCGGCCAGACAGACATCTGAATTATGAGTTTAGATTTCTGGTCTGGGTCTGGGTGTTTGTGTATTAGTCTTTGTGTGTCCATGGCACCTACGATACAGGAGAAAATCCTACTGTGGGGCTATAAGTGGAGAAAGCGTTTATGCTTATGTTTATTTCTATCAATGCTTATTTTAAGACCAAATTTGTAAATATATGCGAATTGCGGACACGCGAAACTTTATTATTTATTAAATTTATGAATATGTAGGGCTATTTATTGTATACATAGATGTGTATGGACAAAATCTAGTAATACTTTTAATAGTACAGGTAATGACATTCGATACAAGCCTCCATCATTACCCTGGCAAGTGACGTCACACGTCACGTGTTCAATTCAAAGATGACAGCCATCAGTCTGCTGCCAACAATTATGGCTATAATAACCGCCATTCCGTTGGACGATAATGTATCTGTATTGCCTTTAATTATATCACTTTTTTATTCACCTGTACCTGTTACTATGTATAAGTTTTCACGAAATTGAAAATACGACCTTATTTTTGAAAAAATATAGTTTTATCTCGATTGTAGTTATGAAGAATAAATAGTAGCATATTCCTAGAAAGCTGGTGTAGGAAATTTAACTTTAAGATTCAGGTGTAGAGTTTATTTTAACCTGTATTTAAAGTACAGACAATGAATAATTTCCATAATAAGTCAATATTGCGTTTTGACACGCAATACACTGACAGCATTCATTATCTATAGCGCTGGTAACCTAGTAGTTTTAATACGGTGTTTAACACTACACATCCAGGGTTCGAATCCTAGGTATAAATACATACCTATATTTCACTACACAATGTGTAACTATATTATAACACAGACTTACAGATACCGATAGACACTTTATTAAACATCGTATATAGATTTTTCGTCGAATTTTCATCGAAGATTTTTTTCAGCCGCGGTACGTGTCAGACACGGTTGATGTCTGTACATATAAAAGAAACTATAATTATCACATTCCACAACGGTACAGTAAATCTTGAAGAATTCTACATATATTAAGGTACCTGAGACTTCTGTTAAAAAATAGATGGCAAAGGTTTTGACGACCCACGTGGTGGAGCGGTCACCACACCGGTCTGACACGCAATGGGTCCCGGGTTCGATCCCTGGCCAGACAGACATCTGAATGATGAGTCTAGACTTCTGTTCTGGATCTGAGTGTTTGTGTATTCGTCTTTGTGTGTCCATGGCACCTACGACACATATGAGTGTAAAATCGTTTATGTAATAGGTGCGTCAAATGTTTTCTTAGTCACAGGGAAAACTTTCAAAACCAGCTTTGTTGGCCGCTACGAACTCCCACTCTCACCGCCCGTACCCCGAAGACCCCCTATTAGTCGAATTTTACAACAGACAAAAGATAGGATCACTATTCTTGTTCCCTCTACAAGAAAAGTGTAAAGTCTGGGAATCCGCACTTTACCCGCATGGTATATTATGATCTAAATTGATCGAAGATTAGAAACAGAAGCAGTGGGATATATTTTTTTTAATATCAGTGTTCTTTTAAAAATCGTACTATAGCTTATTATATTCATCTTGATAAGTATTAAAACTATTAAAACAATAATTATTTTAAACTGAAACAAAAACAAAAGCATGAAAAAAACATACACCTATTACAGTTCTTTGTTACGACAATGCCGGAAATGTGAGGAATTCTATCGTAATTAATAATCATTGCAATCAATCATTAATAATTATTGTAATTATGTATAATCAGGCTCTGTTAGCGTAATTTTAATCATGAGTACGAGAATTAGTATAAAACAGGAACGTTAATATAACAATGAAGTAATTTTAGACTATCAACATTGCATGATAGCCACAAAACGATTCAATGTTCAATCACAAAACGTTTCGGAATTATTATAACTTTGTTATTAACTATAACTTTATAAAGTAGCATACGAACATGCAGTCCACATCATGGTATGTGGTTAACAGTGATGTTGCGAATATTCGCATCCGCATCCACAAATGCGGAGCTTCCGCGTTTATTTGGACATCTGCATTCGTATCCGCGGATGTGAGTCTTTAAAAGTCTTTAAAAATGTGAGAAAATCATTATCCGCATCATCTCTGGTGGTTACTGCCGCGCATGGACATCTGTAAGCAAATTCACATAGAACTCGGGCTCTATCTGAAGTCGATCACAGTCATCGTCGCCACTCCTGAGGGCTAAGATGCGGCGACCACACCTTTCCACCACCTTCCACCAAAAAATGTGGCGCTGGTAGTTCGACAGGGAACCACACTGATTCTATTACCAAGTAAATTCGATATATGATTTATTTGTCAAAAATGTTACATATGGCGGTCATATTTTTATTTGACGACCCACGTGGTGGAGCGGTCAGCACACCGGTCTGACATGCAGTTGGTCCCGGGTTCGATCCCCGGCCAGACTGACATCTGATTGATGAGTTTCGATTTCTGTTCTGCGTATGGGTGTTTGTGTATTTGTCTTTGTGTATCCATGTCACCCACGACACAGGAGAAAATCCTAATGTGGGGCTATGAGTGTAGAAAGCGTTTATGTTTATATATAAGTGTATTATTATTCTTTATGATATCCATGGTATTTCTTGAGTCTAAATTTCTCCTGTACTTCTATTTTTAGACTACATTCTACGTCTATATTCGTTGCTATACATTTATATAATCATGTCGGTATATTGTACTTTTGTACACTCCTACCGTTTCTTGCATCTGAAGTATTTTAATTCAACAACTCTAAGGTTGTCTGAAAGAGATCGATTTAGTTATGATGCTGTCTATTGTACCTTACATATGTCTTTTGTTTTTGTTATCTATGTTTTGGTGTACAATAAAGATGTTTTGTATTGTATAGTATGATATAGGTTATGTTAGGTTAGGTTACTGTCGCCTATAAATAGATCAAGGTAAGTTACCAAAGGTTCCGCACACCGACATATTTTTACAAAGTGCAAAATTAATTCCTCAATAAAAAGTACCAAATGTTGAGCACACCGGGGTACAGAAACCGTTCATTACTCACATAAACGTCATAGCCCCAGCCAACAGCCAAATGAAAAATGGCCGGCCTGCCAATTACACTAAAAAATGTCCGCCGGCGCCAATTAAAATGATTTACATGTCAATATATCGCTGGCACAACGAAACGTATTTCATATTGTTTGGCTTAATGCCTTTATTGGATTGCTTATGACTTTAATATTTTTTGTCTGTTCGAATTTTAAATTTGACAGCTCGTTTCACTTTTTTAATTATCTGTGATACACGGCTTCGATATGTCAGTGGTCATTACATGAACTATTGAAAAACAGTATCCCGACTTCCCACTGGATCTTAGAAGTGGGTACTCCTTTGTTAATTCACAGTGCCACGATTTAAGGATAACAATTTGTTTAACATTAGTTTATCAAAATATAGACTCCAGCTACTTGTTTAATATTACATTTAAAAGTTTATATAAAATGTGATTAAGCTCTTGAATAAATATCAAAGTATAAGAATTTTATTTATTACTACCCCGTTTATTTTATTTATTACTCACCCGTGCTGAAAATTTAGGTTTTACTCGCTGACCGTTACATGAAAAGCGGTAAGTACCTTCCGCTTACAAAATTATTAAATGATTACGCTATCAAAAGTTTGCTATTTTTAGCGTTCTCTTCTTATTTAAAAGGAAAATGGGTAAAGTTAAGTTGAAGTTAGATTGGAAATAGCTGTATTTAATTAGTGAAAAATATGGAAATCAATAATAAACTACATCCATGAAAAATTTCATGTAAATCAGACCAGTGGTTCTTGCGTGATTGCGTAACACACCATCTCATTTTTATATATTAGTAAAGATGTTTTGCGTAATGTACGAAATATGAAAAAGTAGAGTAAAAGTCATGACGACCGTATACGAAAAAAGAAGAATATCGGATGCATTGAAACGTTGTTTCGTATTTAACGTTCAAACCATATAAAACCTATTGAATGTATTTAGAGAGCAAATTAATGTCAACGTGATTTAACATACCTCAAAGTACAGATTCCCATTCACATGCTCAGGAAACATTGGAACTATAAGAGAGACAAAAGGAGCCTCTGGAGTGTACCACCTTCAAATTAAAACTCAGTCAAGTTTAGCCAGTTGTCCCTTTCATTATCCAATTCCTAAATCGTATTATAAAATCCTCATTATTCTCGTCATAAGCATTACTTTTCATTGTTGTATTTTTTCATCATCATTTTATTCTGCTCCCGCAATGTTTATTGCAGGATCGCGTGTCTATACGTTATAACATGTTTCCAACCCATTATTTTATGGGATGTTGATTCTTTAGTATTTTGTACGGCTAATTTGGACGGAGCCATTAGTAATGTTATAATTGCCTCCAGCTAAGGATGTTGTTTTTTAGCAAATTGATACTGTAACTGATCACGGACGATCTGCTAGCTCGCTCGCAGTTCTTTAAATACACTATAGATATACTTTTTGAGAAGATATTGAAGAAATTCTTAAGCGTTTGCAAAATTAATAAAAGCGATTCAATTCTATTTTCAAATTAGACGTGTGCTTTTAAATAGCTTCTAGTTAAAATGTATATACGGGAAGAATGAATAATTTATAATAATATAATCAATGTATCGAGTCCAAAATTGTAAAATAATCGTGACTAGAAGACATATATTCCGCGCATATTACCCTTTTACTTATGATAATATCATATGATTATCATAAAATATTAAACAACAAAGCTCATAATAATAATGTCCAGTATTAACATAAACTAAAAAACCGGCCGTCTATCAATTCGACGAAAACAACTTATCATTCGGCCGACAAAAAACAGAAATCCATTACAAGAGGGCATTAACAAACAAATGTTCACACTTAACCTTGCTTCGGTGTGTATACTTCATTATTACTGACTTACAAACAAGAAATGCACTTGATATTGCTTATAAAACTGAGAAATAAGGCTCAAAATCCTTTAAACTTCACGCACAAGGATTTGGTAGAGATGTGACGGCGGCTGAAGCTTTAACAGAAAGGGTTAAAGTCAAAAATGAAAATATCAGGACGTTAAGTAATGTTGTCGGTTTTTAAGGTGTCTCAGGTGTCGTGGAAAACTTAATTTATGTTAAACTCGTTCTCAGTCCGATTATTCAAGCAGCGATGGGTCAGATAAGGAAGATTAATCGGACAGTGGTGGTTGAAATTAAAGTTGGGAATAAAAAACGCGGGGACAAGCCACCCGTGTGGTACTGTCTACCGGAATGGACATTGGTTGTTTTGTTGGTAAGTGGTGAATAAAATAATGAGGACTTGTCGACTACTGGAGTTTTTACTCTTTGTGGAGAACAATAAATAGTCATATACGTGTAACAGTCGCATTAATACCTATATTATTAAAATAAGTATCGTGGGTGCCATGGACACACAAAGACGAATACACAAACGAACACAGCCCCACGGACACGGAAACAGATCTAGAACAGAAATCTAAACTCATCATTCATACGTCCGTCTGACCGCTGATCGAACCCGGGACCCACTGCGCGTCAGACCAGTATGGTTACCGCTCCACCACGTGGGTCGTCATATAATTGAACAATCCTACTCTGTCTCTCTTACTGAATATATATCTGAAGTTAATTATAACATAATAATATAATGTGGAAACTAAAGAAAATGCGGTTGTAACACTTATCCTTGTCCTATAGCACGCAATAATCACTTTTTAATTTGCTCGACGATTAGAAGTGGTTGTGAGTATTTAACTCAATTTGTAGAAATTTTGAGTTCGGTCCCTTTCGTTCTCACTGTGCAGTATATTATTACATATTATAATAGATAGTTGAGATAAACAAATTAATTTGTCGTTTCTCTTATCGGTGAAATGTGGTGAAACCATCGTAAGAAGTTCAATCTCCAGATACAAAAGTTCTGAAAGCTCTGTGAAAAATCATTTCGCACTTGGCCAGAGTATGCACCTTCTTTTTCGAAATGTATTAATAATGATTATTGTTTCCTGTACTTTATATTCCAATCTAAAGGTTGTCTTAATCAACGTATTTATTTCTATACCCAAAACCTAATTTAACTAACCAGGATAGGTTAGTTAAAACCATTTAGTTAAAACAAACCAGTTAGTAAAAACCATCTTCTTGTACAAAGAGTACGAATCATATTTTTAATGTTGTTGCTGTTGTACTTTCCATACTTGTCTTTGTAATTGTAACTTATAAACTTGTGTTTATAAATAACTAATGTTAACGCTAAGGGAACATTTGCTAATTTGGTAGGAAATCCTACCATTTAACAACAAAGTGAGGCCGCAAGGGGTCGCTGGGACGTGCCCTTTGAACTGCTAATCTGGACCTGTGTCCAGATAAATGCTGCATGAATCTCGTTACGAACAGAGAGAGAAGTAGAGACGGTATCAGAACATTTAAGTTAGATTTATTTAATGACTTATAATGAAAATGTACACAGAATGCTTCTTACTTCACACAGAATGAATCTTACTTCTTGCTTACTTAGTTTTGCTTAAATGCGAAAGTTTGTGAAGATATATGTGGGTTTGTTACTCTTTCACGCGGAAACTACTAGTCAGATTTTACTGAAATGTACCTCACGGATAGTTTATGATATAGATTAATACATAGGATACAAATTACCATGTAAACATGACCGAAACGAGCGAAACCGCGGGAATAACTGAGTAATAAATAAATTTAAAAACACAAATTGTTTATCGTGTCCAGTATTAAATGAGTAAACCTAACATGTTACATGTTACTAATATGTTACTTATGGACGTATTTATGTATGTTACGCACTATAAAGTCAAATTTGCAATTAAATAAGAAAAAACATATTTAAAAGAATTGTATAGACAGAAACATAATCAGCAAAAAGTACATGCCACTTTTATCTTTTGTAATTAATAATTAATACGTAATACAAGTAATTATTAATAGTTTTAGGTACCGTACATTATAACACGTCATGATTCGATTCTCAAATATTGTCTATTTTTGACAAATACAGCATTACATATTTTTTACATATTACAGAAGTAGCAAACGAGCACTACGTGGTGACTACTGCCGCTCATGAACATTTGTTTTCAACCCCATACAAGATTACAATTACCTGTTGCGTTATATTACCTGTGTCCGACCACAGATGTATTTATCCATGGGAACTAAGTTGGAACGTCTCGGACAAGTATGTCTTCCTTACCAAACTCTCAAAACCGGAACCCGGCAGTGGTGAAGACTGCTGTTATAAGGCAGAAATAGATGTAACCGTATTGCCGCCAGAGACCGACAAAGAATTCTACCCACTTTAAACACTTAACGAAACTTCAATCTCACTAATATATAAATACGAAAGTTTAGGACAATGTGTGTGTGTTTGTTTTCAAAAACTGGCGGTTTGATCTCGCTGAAATTTGGCACACACATTATGACCTGAAGTAATACATGGAATACCTATAACTGTGACAAACGTGACTATAGCGGGCGGAGCCGTAGAAATAAGCCAGTCATTTCATAAATAATAAAAAAATACGAATTCAATCTACTCCACAGTCACCTCTGTTCCGATGCGCTCGGTTCTCGCTCCCCGACTGAATAACAAGCAACGCCACAGGCGATGCTAACATGTTGATCGTGGTGATGATATTATGATACAACGTATACATTAAACTAAACGAGGTTCTATAGTAGTAGTGCTGTAGGAAATAATCATTAAGTAAATCGTAGAAGATATAAACATCGTAAGGAAATCTACGGGCCTGTTTGCCGAACGGAGGGCACCAGGTTCGATTTTAGTTTGTCTCGTCTATGCATTAGGTGGTAGAACTCTCTGAGGTTCGATTACGTAACCGCCACACCTATTTCTTTCTAATGACAACAGTGTTAAGCGTTACTGTGTTCTGGTCTGAAGGATATTGACGACTGACGTGATGGTGCGGTCATCATACCGGTCTGACACGCAGTGGGTCCCGGGTTCGATCCCCGGCCAGAGAGACATCTAAATGATTAATTTAGATGTCTGTTCTGGGTCTGGGTGTTTGTGTATTCGCCTTTGTGTGTTCATGGCACGCACGACACAGGAGAAAATTCTACTGTGGGGCTATGAGTGTAGATTGCGTTTGTTACTTATCCGATTCGTTTCGACTATGTCCTCAAGAGTAGCAACGGATCTGTGGCCACCCTCAGGTAAAACTTTGATCTTATCTGGGGTTGTATACAGATGTCGACGGGCAGTAGGAGTGACTTAACATCAACATTATAATAAAGTCCTATTTGCCCAACGGAGCACCAGAGAGAGGAGAGCTCCAAGTTCTACCATAGTTAAAATCTCGACTATGTGTGAGTCCATGGTAGGAACACTAGAAACGTTTTAACATGTTACGGGTACTCACAATTACCAGTTTTTGAATTTCTTTTTGGCGATATTTCGACCTAGTTACTTGGTTCGTGGGCACGGCGCAACTGCGGTGGTGAGGAGAAACCGCAAGCACTAGTGGTAGATTAACCTATCTACGTTCGTTCGTTTTACTCTTTTAGGTTCCATATTACGCACAACACTAACTGTATTCTTACGTTCCATACTTTGCATTATTTGTGATTTACATAAACTAATGGTGCTCATACAAAACTGAAGTCTTCGAGTTCTATTACGTCGAATTGTTATTTATTTCCTATATAAAGTAAGCCTCAATAAACGCACGTAAAATACTGTTTGGAACTTAAGCTAACTTGGTAATTTCACAGCACAAACGACTAACTATATGCGATTAAAGAATCGCTTTCATCGCCGACATCTTAATAAACGATAAATTGATTTTTTTTTTTCAATTTATAGTTTATTCGTTATCGGCAACCACAACCTTCCAACGAAACGCAAGAACTGCTTCACGCTAGAAATAGGTGTGGCGGTGGTACTTCCCCGGTTGAACTACACTGGTT
>DWTU01003340.1:0-10514 GCA_018251515.1 Cecropterus confusis
GGTACTCATATGAGTAGTATCCAAAAACAATTTAAGTATGTATCACTTAAATGAGTAAGTATACCTTAGGGATATCGGTACGTCTCTATCTTCGATTTGAACAGTCGCTTGATAGAAAAAAAAGAGATGTATAATAAGAATAAGATAGTCGCGAATTAATAATGTTAGATTGAATGGCGCCAAGCCAAAGCCGTAAAAACATTTTAAATAATAAAAATAATAATGAACAGTCGCTTGCGTGTCACCTGCCTTATGTTGAATTGAACCGTTTAAACGTTTATTATCAAAGCTATCGACTAAGAAAGCTGTCACATTCCAGTCATTTCCTAAGTTGCATCGACCACGGCTGCAATACAATACGTTTAATAACATAATTGGCATCTCTCAAGGCTGTATACAATATACATGACACTTAGCGCGCCACTACGCACTTAGCGCGGACCGCGAACGGCACTTGTATGCGACCTAATTAACTGATGTTCTCTTAATAGTTTGCGAGTGCAGAGTACACAAGTGATGCTTGTGTTAGGAATTTAGGTCGAACTGTACCCTTTCTGAGTTCATTAGGTTCCTCAAAACAATAATTGTTTACGTTTACGCCCGTCAAAGCAAAGTAATTTAAAAGTTGCATAACACATTAATACACGCCTGAAATAGGTGTAGCGTGGTACGTCCTCAGTTGAACCATACTGACTTTACCACCTTACTAAAATAATATTATAAAATGATATAAATAAAGTTTTTTTATAGTGCCTTACTAGAGTTTCTTCTGTCGTAGAGGTATGGTACATGGCCCTACAAAGAGAGTAGAAACATCCAGAATAGAAATCTTAATTGATTAATATAATAAGCGACATATAATAATGATGTTTTTCTCACGATCACACGAGATTGTATGTCAGAACATTCGTATTTTTCTGGGATTGATATAATTCTTATCTCCTTTTTCTTTTCTTATCTCGATTTTCTCCTTCCGACAATTATTTCTTAAGGTAAAACACACTACCTCGTGTTTGAACGAAATTATTTATTATAATTATAACCAACATAAGGAGAAAAAAAAGGAGCATAAGTATGTTCTTGAGCACTCATAAATTTAGGTGTTGTGCACTTATAAAGTACAAACAAAGAATGAAAAAATATGAATTTATCATTTAGTATTATGTAAAGGAACATTAATTGAAATCGACTCAGATAACTTTAATTAATGGACAAATATAATCCTTGATTAGATATAATTTTTTGGTTCTTAAATTTATCTTTTACCTAACAAGATATTGCATAAAACGAGGTGGTCTGCAAAATCCGCATTTTTAGTATAATATCTGAAAAATGAAGACGATTGGCTATATAATTTTGTTTGTACTAGCAGAAGTAAGGGCTGAAAAATCGGACGCATATGGCGTGTACGATTATCATCGGACAATCGGTATACCGGAAGCTGCGAGAATAAGAGCTTTCGAAAGCCAAGCATCTGACCCTTTGCAACATGGACAGAGAATCGCTGGAGGTTCCACTACAAGTATTGGGCTCGTGCCATATCAGGTATGATTTACTAAACCCTCAATTTATTCGTGGTCTTTGTTTTTTTTTTATTTTAAAACTACGAGCTTAACTGTAATTATGATACAACTCATAGAGGAATAAATGGAATTGTGTAATTATTTATTGAAATAAGTGTATACTGCTAACTATGGACATTCAAGTTCATATATATCAGGAATTTTATTTAAAATCGTTCAAAGACGTGTTACTACTTCTGAGGACTAAGATGGTGTATGTCAGCATCCAGCCCCTTCCACCACGCAAGAATTTCATCACGCAAGAAATAGGTGTGGCTGAGGTGTTTCTCCAGTTGGACCACATTATTTCTACCACCTTTTAAATTTATTCGCAAGATATATATACATATATAAACATAAACGCTAAACGCTTTCTACACTCATAGTCCCACAGTAGGATTTTCTCCTGTGTTGTGGCACACAAAGACGAATACATAAAAACCTAGACCCAAACCAGAAATCTAAACTCATCATTCAAATGTCTGTCTGACCAGGGATCGAACCCGGGACCCACTGCGTGTTAGACCGGTATGGTGACCGCTCCAGGCGGGTCATCGTATATTATAGAGACGTTTATTATAGAGTCTCGCTCGCCTTGAGTTCTGCGTTAATCGTTGATACTGCCAAACGTACCTTATTCAAGCACTAGTCAAGTGCGTATCCATGTAGGCAAAGATTTGTCTATATGTCGAGGATAAGTTTATTTTAACGTTTGAACATATAACTGTACTGTTTACTAAGTAGAGTCCGTGACTTCGTCTATCCTTATTGAAGAAACAAAAAGGTAAATAATATTTTCCGTAACACAGAATCTTGAGTTACTGAGATTAATGGCTAACAATTATGTCGTTTGATTTTAATTTCGGTTTGGTGGTAACAGGTGGCAACGATTATATTAAAGACCAGTTATTTTTTTATTCAAGTAGAAAGTGAGCAAGATACCTGATAGTAACTATTAACTGTTAATGGCCAGTGCCGCCCATGAGCATCTGTAATCAATCGCTAAATTTAAAAAAATACATTTGAATTGAGAACCTCTTGAAATCGGATAAACTTAACGCTTTCTACACTTATAACTCCGTATAATGATTTGCTTCTGTATCGATATTATGGAGACACACAAAACCCAGACCCAGAATAGAAATCTTAATTTGTATATCAGATACCTGTCTGACCGGGGATCGAACCCTGAACCCATTGCGTGTTAGTCCGTTATGGTGATAGCTCAATCGGTATGGTATTTGGATCATAAGGCGTCGCCTAACTTTACCTTACTGTTATTATACAATCCCCTCCCCCCACCACAAATTATATTAAAGATTCTCATATAATATGGAAACATGTCGGGTGTACGACTATGGCTAAGTGTCGAGTGAAGAGAGATGTGGGTGGTACGGTGCCTTGGCAAGGAATGAATCGATGAGATTTGAGGTCGATGTCATACACGTTAACAGAACGATCTATTTATAGCATTTGTACATAAACAGAAAATCACATGAGAACTGAATTTATGACCGAGTAGAGTAGAGCGGTAGAGTCCTACTGCTTATTACTGCTAGTGTATTTCATATCTTTGTGCGATAGGAAATTTTTACCGCAACAAAAAAATCTTAGGCGGTTCGAAAATTTCTTGAAATTACTATATTTTTGTAGTTAATTTTAGTTTATTTTATTTTAAATGTAACAAGTAGTTAAGTTTTAGATGCGACTTCACGCACCTTCGAGAGACTTTTTTAGAACTGCCAGACGTGGAGGCTTCCTCTTGATTCATTTTCTACGCCGTTAAAGCAAGAAAGAATTTTAAATACTTTGAAAAATTTGAGATGCGTGCCTGGGATTCAAACCTCGGACATCCTGGTTGTGACGACTTTAATCCAAGGCCATCTCTGCATATAAAACAATAATTGTTGCAATGAGCGACAATTATTAATGAAAATAAAAAACGAATTAAATAAAATCAATTTCAGAAAATAATTTCAAGGGTGTTACTTAAATTGACATATCAATAAACCTGAAATTTATCGCTCTCATGAAAATTATTGTAACAACAAAGACAAATAATCACGACAGACAGACGCTCGTATGTTTTCAATATTGATTTGTGATATCTCAATTCAGTTGATAGGTGTTTGTATTACAGGGTCAAGGGTAGTCGTTCAGTACTTATTTTGACTCGAGTTGTGCCTTTATTGTCTTTATAGTCCTATTTTCCTATTTTCCTCCTATACGACCGACGTGGTAGAGCGGTGACCATACCGGTCAGACACGGAGTGGGTCTCCAGTTCGATCCCCGGCCAGACAGACATCTGAACGATAATTTTAGATTTCTGTTTGGGTCCGGGTGTTTGTGTATTCGTCTTTGTGTGTCCATGGCACACACAGGAGAAAATCCTACTATGGGGCTATGCGTGTATAAAGCGATTTTATTTTGGTCAGTTACAAATCGTGGTATCTACATTGTAATACAATAACGAGGATTTTTTCTTTTTAAGATTGAAGCAGCAAATGACCATAAAGTCCACTTGGTGGCGAGTAGTCTTTGCGTGTCAGGGACATATGTAAGCCATAGAACCATAGGTTCTATTTTAATTCAATAGAACCGAATTCTATAAGTTCTATCTGAACAAATGCCGTGTTACTTCTGAGGACCTTAGTAATGGCCGCCTGATAAAGTAACCCGTATTGTCACTTGCTTCACGCTAGAAATAGGTGAAGCGGTGGAACCTCCACGGTGGAACCGTATTCGTTCTACCACCTTACCGAATTAAGTTATCATTTTATTTAATTGTACATAAAAACTCATCGGTAAAACTATATTCCATGTCTATTAACACAATTGAAACAGTTAATCTGACTTAAACTAAAAAAAAATTCATGATCATGAACCTTTAGTCAAAGTTCGAGCAAGCCAAGTAAACTAAAAAGCAGAAATAAAACATTAGATAATATGATTGTATTAGAAAAATAATGCTTGAAACGATGAACGAGCAACCATGCTTTGTTTACGTCAAATAAATAATTTATTTCTTAATCAATTAAGCAAGAGATACTCTTATCAAACAAGATAAGTTCATTTGCCTTTTGAATAAAAACATCAAAGCCAAACCGAAATATATATTATATTCGGAACATTATTTCAATTAAACTACAAAAAATAATACAGATGTCTGTCTTTAAATAGAAAATAATTGTAAGGTATAATCAATTTTTTGATAATAGGGTTGGGTATGTAAGGGAGACATATTTAACCAAGGCGTCCTAACTTAGTCCCTTAGGGGTAACGCATTTGTGGGTGACTTCAGGTAAAACTTAAAACAGGTGAACTTATCTAGTCTTACGGATGTCCATGGGCGATAGTGACCATTGCCCATCAGATGGGCCTTTGCTACCTCAATAAAAAAAACACTAGGCACTACTGAATCCTTTTGAATGAAATACCAAACAAGAATTAAAGCATAGTATATAGTTCTTAGTACAAACTATTTCTTGACTCTAAAATATTCAGATTTCTAAGCAAAAACTAAAAAACCGCAGGCATTAAATCACGCGAGTGAAACCGCGTTCGAAAACTTGTTTACAATAAATTATATTCAGAACACTAATTAAAATTAATATTCTATAAACCAAACACGAGTGGAAACTGACCACAGTCATAACGAACTAAATAATAATTAATTCAAACTTTCCACATGAATATGTATTTGTATCACGGGTCCATTGTCATGTTAATCGGTTCTATTAACATTTTTAGGTGTGTCGTCCAATAAATCTTTATTAAAGCTAGCTGTTTGGATATTTTTTAAGAAACACGATTTTCTTCTTATAATATCGTAAAATATTTTTTATATGTTGATATAGCAAACGAGTATGCAATCCACCGAATGATGTGAGGTCACTGCCGCCTATTGTCATCTGACTAATTTCATAGATTTCATGGGACCTGGGGAAAGTGTTAACTTATATTTACAAAAATTAACACCTGTTGCAAATTCACCAGGCATCCAGCGTTGACTGGTAGAGAATACCATCAGGCAGTAAGTGTGCCGTATTGTAACTTGTAAATAATCTTGTAAATAATCACTGATGTAAATAATCACTGATGTACTTGTAAATAATCACTGATGTTAAATAAATCACTGAGGAAGGTATAAGCCTCACCAAGTGAGCCGCCCTAGCGGCCCCAACCACGCCCTTCCACAGAAACGCAAGAACTCCTCGGCGTTAGAAATAGGTGTGGCTTGGCCCCCAGTCGAACTATACTTGTTCTTATACACATATTTCAATGAAGTTTGTAATCCAAAACTGCGCTTCTATTTACCTTTTGATTGTTCTCTATGTAAACGAAAAGCAGATAACTGAGATAGGTGACATGAGAGACAGTTACTTTAGTTATAGAAAGTAGAGGTAACAGTAAGGGGAACTTTAAATGTTCCATAACTTTGAATATTACAACACCAAATCAAAACCAATAACGCAACCAAAACATAAGACATGAAATGGTACAAAATAAAATCAAGTGGACCACCTAATATTTAGCTTAATTGAATTTGCATCAGTAATTAACTTGTTGTTCCGCCTTGTGACAAAATTTGTATGATAAACGATCTTAAGTCGATTTGAATAAATTATGATTCGAAAATGGTATATGTAAAGCGCTGCTCAAATCAGAGATATTATAGTACGCGCATAACTTCACGCTATGCTTCGCAAATCTTATGTATCGTCTTCGTATGTCTTCGCAAGTCTTGTAGTATTTTCAGAAAAATGGATTACCTGTTAGCATAAAAAGGAACCAATAGTCTTCATAAAATACATATTAAAGTTTAATGCCATTCAAAGTTATAACGCTTATATTAAGTATCAAGTTTTTCCTGCGGATCCGCTCGCTTACGTTATGTACGGTAAAAAGTATCCTTTGTTAACACAAAGGATACTTTACTTTACTTTATTTGACACAGGTAGTCTGGATTAACATCCAGACTACCTGTGTCAAATTTAATCCCAATCATAGCAGTAGTTTTTGCGTGAAAGGATAACAAATTTCAAGTAATTCATAAATTTCTAATTTAAAGACAATGGTAAATCGGAAAAAAGAATAGAAGTAAAGAAGTACTATAAAAATGTTACATAAATATTGGACTATAAGCATTTTTGTGAAAACATCAGTTTTAATTTAATATTATTGAGTTGTACACACATATACACAAATTTAAAAAACCACACAATGCTGTTTCATTGAGTTATAAATATACAGCAAATTACTAAAAATTAGATAATTTGAGGTATTTCTTTATCTCTTCCTCACGATATTATTTTACATTGTCACCATAAAAAGCTTATCAGCGATTAAAACATCCATTAATTGAACGTAACTTTACATTTCACTATGATGCTAGTGTAATAAAAATTGACACGCCGAAAATTTGTGACTTTATTTGTCGGTAATAGGACAGTAATAAATTTTTATACCGCAATAAAATGTCGTGATGAAGCAATTTGTAGTGGAATCAGAGCGAATTTGTAAAACTAATGCTTTATGAATATATTAATCATGTTTTAGTTTTATGTTATTTAAGTATCTGTAAACATTAAACAAAAAAAATATTATTAATACAAAAATCAGACTGCTACCACTGAAATTTGCAGTCGGATATTTGTTATACTAATTTATTTACATAACGCTATTTTGGAGTTTGAGTCAACATATCAACATATTATAACATATACATTTTATAGAAGTCTATTTACTTGTTTTTATTAGTTTGAAATATAAAACATAATTTCATGATATTACTAGTAACATTGCTAAAACATTAAAACAAAAAACCCGACTTCCTTAAACTTATTAATTTAACGCTTTATATATGAGTTTTTATCAAAATAGTTAAGTAAAAGTATTATATATTTTTAGAATGGTCTGTTTACTAGCTTTCATTTGATACCCATATTGTCGTAATAGTAAAAAAGTCGTTCGTTCTCCCCATTTTTCCCCTATATGCAGGCGCTATTTTTAAAAATCATATAGCGTGTGTCACTCTCCAAACTGAAACGATTCTAATGATATGTTATACGTCACGATGCGCCAAGCCGTTTGAGCTTTAGGGCGTGCCAAACAAATGGACATACATACTACAAACATACATACATACATAAGCATCGAAAAACATCCTTCTGACACATCTCCTTCTGACACAGTCGGGTAAAAATGAAAATTCCGCGGGTCTATACATCGCACACAATTTTAAAACAGATTGAACGTCAGATAATAAGTAAAAATAGACATTTCTCCATTTTCCCCAAATTTTGTCTGTCCATTTCTACGTGTGTTATAATCACATCAAAGCAAAATTACTGAATATACTTAATATAAAGGATAAAAATATTTATAGTCCGTATTTTGCTTGCGTATCTTAATCTAATAAAAAATATGGAGCGCCAACCTCGCTACTATATACTTAGCTAATACATATTTAAATTATTTATTACTTTTTATGGCGTAGATATCGGTTGTATTGTATGTTTGTTTTTTTGATATCTGCGACGTGCATACATCAGGAAATTCCATTTTTATACATGTTTTTAAACCTAAAGAAAAGGCTGTTAAGTGAAATACTCTTACATATTTCATTCTAAGCTGCCTGTACAACGATACCGATACATAAAGGCCGGTTTTTCCAGTCTGCCTATAAAGGCTGACCTTGAAAACGGCCGGATCCACTTCCACAGTAATTTACGTAAGAGAAAAATTTACTACAAATTGCCTGCTCTTTTTCCATTTGCCTTTCTAATGGATAACTGGAGGTACTTGATGTTAGTGATAACACTAAAAATCGAAAGTACTTTTTATCATGTTATAATATATATATATAGTAATAATATAAAATATATGTTAAATTGTTTAATATTTCCTTTCTAACAACTCACACACTTAGGCATGCATAGGTTGTCTAGAAGAGATCCTTTTTTCTTCGTGTTTTCATATAGTCTTATTTTTTTCTCTTTTCTTCTCTTTTTTCCATCTGTTTATTTCCCATACAGCTCTTTATTTTTCGGTTAAAGTCAGTTGACATGAATTGTCATTTAGCATTAGGTTTGTTGTACCTTCAAGCTCAGCTATTAAATGGTCACTGCCACCCAAAACCTCTTAACTTTATATTAGAATGTAACAGAAGCCCTATCTAAATTTTATCTCAACATTATTCTCCCTAAAGACTAAGATAGACAACTTCATATTTGCGTCAAATATGTGCTCCATTACCTTCGAGATATAAAACTAAACATATTTAAGTCAAAAATAGAGAAGAATAAATTTACATTACAAATAAGTTTAAAAAATCACGGTTTTTAGTAAAATTTTCTTTTTCGTATTTTCCTCAGAAAACCCTTCTATTTGATCCCCATTTGGTTGCAAAAGATATAAATAATCCGCTATTTTGAGGAGTCCGCCATCTATTAATGAAGTTACTAAGGCATCATGCATTGTCAGCCAAAACATGCATGTAAAATTTCAGCTAAATCAGTTAAGGCTAACAGATCTACATTTGATCCCACAGGGTCCTATCCTGTGGGATGGTTTTAGTAGGTAAGAGTCCCACATCATTAGGCGTCGCTTCCACGGCGATGGATAACTAGAGAAGTTTTCGCCCTCTAAAACAAAAATACATCTCTACATTTGACCCATTCATACAAGGCAAGTTTAATACAAGCTTGTAAAAAAAATACCACACAACTGCGATCTCGTACTGAAAATCTTTCGTAACAAAACATTTGCTTAGAACGTAATATAAAGCAAGTAAAAGATAAACTCTTTATGTCCGTATTTCTCGGGATTACACGCGTTTATTACAATTTGCGAAAACAGCTTCGTTTCGTGAAATTACTTAGCTTAAATTGTGAATTTAATCCTTTAAGAACAAATGATCTGGTTTGTACGCGCGGAATAGTTGTATGGACAATAACAAATTTCTTGCGCTATTATTATTAATCAATTTTATTGTTCTTTATCGATAATTCTTTATCACATCGATTCTGATTTGAAACTCGATTAAACGAAATGCGTTATGAAAGCAGTTGTCGACGCTACAACTAGATGTCGTTGTACCGCTTTCTGAATCACGCTAACGATTTTACTTCGTAGCTTGTATAGGAGCTCTAGTTTGGTATGTAATGCAAAATATGATGTCCGAATATGGACTGCAATGATTACTTAATCGATTTTTTAAAAAGCGTAAGTCTTACTATGCTCTGAAATTTTAACTAACCAACTCAGAAGCCTTTTAACGAACCAACGATCACTGCTGAGGATTAAGATGAGAGAGAGAGGATTACGTGAGTAAATCAATATCAAATTATATAATTCCAGCTTATTCCCGCGGCATCGCCCGCTTTGGTCACGTTTACGTTGGTAATGAGTATCTATGTGTTAATACAGGTCATTATCTATATATGTGTCTGAAAGTGTTACAAATATACATACATCATACATACATACTCACAAACTTTAGTCTTTATAATATTAGTTAGATATATGAGTAAACGTATTGTATATAAGGCGTCTTATTTATAAGGCAGTCAGCATGCATATTTTTCTACCAAAACGCAGATCTAAAAACGCCGCTGTATTCTAAATCATGCTATCGAAGTTTTCTTAACATCTTGCATACATACAAACTCCGAACTGAGACCGTCGGAACACGGCTTCTATACCTTTCTATATGAATACAACCTCCGAGTTGATACTACCGAGGCACGGCCGATTCTCTAGCGTGAACATCTAGTCCGGCTGGCAATCTTCATTTGCTACAAAAAACTTCATCTGATTCTTCTATCGTTGCTTTATGATGAAGTATAACATCATGAGACAACCAGATGTGAAGGTGTGTGAGGTCTACCAACGCACTAGACCAGCGCGGTGGACTATGGCCTAAAACTCTCCCGGTCTGGGAGAAATAC
>DWTU01003341.1:0-10513 GCA_018251515.1 Cecropterus confusis
GAGAGTTCTTTACAAAAGTTCTCAAAGGTGTATGAAGTCTACCAATTCGCACTTGACCATCGAAGTGGGCTATGGCTTGAAATTCTCTCAATCTGAGTGAATACCCATGCCCAGCAGTGGGACAATAATGGGTTGACGACATGCTTACCTCTTTGAATTCTTCCTCTGTGTGCAGTGCAGACGCAATAGTAGGTAGAACGGAATCCAAATTAGTATGGCTGAAAAAAACATTGACATAAACAACATTAGCGTTATATGCGTATAAAACAATAATAACTTGATATGTACTAAGTAATTGTAAGTGATTATAAGTTATTAAAAGTAGAAGTAGCAACTCGGGAATCGGAAATTACTGTTATTTGATTTTACATCGCTATTAACAAGCTCAGAGACACGTTTGTTTATATTGATAATGCCAGTGAATAAACCTGCACACCGTAGAACTAAAACAGTTCGGAAAATCGCGTAAAGTGTACTAATCAGCAACTCTTACTTAAAAACCTAAACTCATTTCAGTTTAAGAACAATTTGGAAGTAAAAGTGGTTGATAAAGATGATTTTTATTAAAACATTTTTTTTTGCAATTAGTCTTTCTGAAATAAGTGTCATAAAGGTAAATTAATTCACTCACATGGAATTCCAAAGAGATACATTCTTATCCAATTCTTCTAGAACGATGTACACGTGACTATAGTTGGATAGCACACTTGCAAGTGGGACTGTCAAGTCTTGTGTTTTTATCGGGCTATTTTCCACTAGCATCGATACCAAATAACTGAAAAATAAATATGTAATATGTATCTCAAAAATTGATAAAGATACTGACGACTTCAAGCCGGCTGAAGTCTTGGATTCACCTACAGACTCAACTACCTGTAACGAATTGCATATAGAAGTTTCCATATCTTTTAAAGTGGAACACAGCAGCACTTATCACAACGGGTCCTAATATAAAACAGAAGTAGAAAATCCTCTAATGTGCTAAGATATACCTTCTCAGCTTATCTTCATCGGAAGAACAACCCATGATATCGCCTATGAGCCGAGCCTCGTTAGCGACATTGGTAGTCGCCATACGATTCCAGAGGAAATCGTAGTCGGAAGCGTCTCCGTGTCTTAGGCCAGTGCAGTAAGCAGCTGATCGCAGGCTTGGAGCAATTCTGAAAAGATGTAAAGCAAATTTTAAATTCATTTCTTACAGTTTTGAAAAAAACATCTTTCATTCAAACATCGTACTATCAGTTGCTATCAGTACAATACAGTACTTACACACAAAACACAAAATATATTTTCGTTGAAATTGATTAATGAACTAAGTCAGATATATTACGAGTCAGTTACGAGATTTTTAAACGTAAAACTGGTAAAACGGAGAGGCACGGCTACTATAAGTTTTGATACGAAAAATGCTGAAACAGAGAAAAGCAGCTAACGCTTTTTTAAGATTATTAATAAAAAAATAATACTGTTGCCTTAAAAATGTCATTAATTACAAATTTTGTTAAGGTCAACATAATTACAGCTCTCAAATTATACTACTTACTCTTTGCCATTTTGCCTGAAGTCCTTATACACCGCTAACATATTCTCCATGCAACCTTGATGTCCTAATTTACAGGCGAACTGCAGGATCTGCATTCGGTTCCATTCCGTTATCAAACTATCATTTAATCGAACTTCATAGCCCAGTTTAGTGATAATGTTTTCCATAAGTTCCAGTGCAAAATTCTGGTAAAGATGACAAAGTTGATAAATAACCAGAACAAAATGATTTTATTTTATTCGTAGTGTCAAATTTCATTGTAATCTTCACTGTTAGTTTAAAAGTATCTTCTAAGTTAAAATTGGCACTGATAAGTCAATTTACTGTGTAAAACAATGAATTCAAATGTCACATGTTATAATTAATTAAATGCACTTTAAGAAGTTTGCACGTCAATTGTTGATGTAAGCTTCATTAATGATCTTTACTGGTAAACGAATATCATACTTACGTCAATGTCATGTAAAACATCAGTTCCATAGTAATGAATCCTTAATTTGTTAAAACCTCTGATAGCGGCTAGCCACACTGAGTAATCTGTTTCGTCGACCAAAAATCCTAGAACTTCATGAAGAAGCTCAAATGACACTTCATCAGAATGTAGGAAAGCAAAGAGGTCGTTAACTACCTAAAAAATATAGAAATAAGGATCATTAATTATTTATTACAGATTTTACACATTAATCATTCATTTATAACAGATTTAGTGGCATTAAAAAGTAATTACTTTGATTACTCTTTATTCATGCAGTCTGATGTAAGCCTAATCTTAACAAATTACTTGAACCCCAACTATCACTAAAAATCTGAATATTATAGACTAGAAACAGTAAATTCTTATTGAGTAATATTATACTTATAACATCTTTTAAACTGAGATACGGAACTATGCTGAAGAAAAAAGTATCAGTCGGATCCAAGATTACTAATGTGAAACATTGACGATCTACAATCACTGCTATACAAAAAATATTAAATGTTAAGTTCATAAGCCTTATGACAATAGACATTTAACGTATTCGAAATCAGATCTTGTTAGCGCTTTCGTTCATACTGCATGAAACAATAAAAAAATGACAAAATATCTGGAATAAAATATTGTATTTTTATCAATGAACGATTTGCTAGTTATAAGACGACCTTAGCAACTTACCTTAGCTCTATTGAGATTATGGATACTTTCACGTTTACTTCCTTTCAATTCCGTTGATATCAATTTCCAAGACTCACTATCATAATTTACTCTGTACAAGCCTGGAAACAAATATCATGTTTTATAGTACATTTAAGTAGTTATAAGCACCGCTTCAACATGTATGTCATAGAAGTATCCGTTTTCGATTTCAAATCGAAAGTAATCTTATGTAGGTATTTGCATCATATTATATTTTGCATCATATTATATTATATCAGAAACACAACATTGCTCCAAAAAAGATTGAACCAATTCGAACCGATTTTTCAGAGAGTATTTAAAGCACTTTGAGTTGCGATAATTGCATTATAACAAATACCAACATAATAATCACAACTGCGTCAGAAGGCGGGTAGTATTTTTTGAGCGTATGTATATATGTCTGTAGGTTTGTTTGAGTGAATGTCCATTTCTTTGGCACGCGTTATGCCCAAACGACTTGATGGATTGTGACGTATTATTAGAATCGTCTCAGTTTGGGATATAGGCTATATAGGCTATATAATTTTTAATAATGGCGCCGGCAAATAGGGAGAAAAAGGAGTGACGACTTTTTTATTATCACGACACATATTGGTATCAAATGAAAGCTACTAAATAGACCATTCTTAAAGTATATATCGTAATACTTTTACTCGACTATTTTGACAAAAACTCATATTAAGCGTTAAGTTAAATGTATCATTATGAATAAAAAAATCGTTTTAAGCAGTCGGGTTTTTTGTTTTAGTATTTTTAACAATATTACTAGTTACCGTACGTACTTTCATTTGGTCACAACAATTTACTGCATATATGAACGCGAACGATGTCGCGAGCTAAGTTTAGTTGATAAATAATGAACGAGGAGATTTCTGAAGATACCCTCCAGAAATCACCTCGTTTTTGAGCTACTCAGTAATATAAAGATAAATCTTACCAGTTTCTTGCACGTTTAGGATAACCCAACTGAGCGAGTCATTTGTCTTTGTTATGTTAAAGACATGTGTTTTGTCGTGCATTATAAAGGCGGGCTTAATGTTTTCGAAGTTCGGGTTATTCCCATATGTATAAGTGATGGGAATTTTGTATACTTCATCGGATTTGTGCGTTGGGTCTATGTAGAATCGTTTCTGTAAATGTTATTCAAATGTAAATAAAAAGATAATCTCAAAATCTCTAGATAGTCGTAGCATGAAGTAATATAAAGATATTGTAAAGGTAAATCTCGATTACATTAACTAATGAAACCAATGGTTTTATATTAAAAACTAAAAAGTGATAGCTTGAAAAAGGTCAAATAGCTTGAAATTCGCTTGCTTAATCTTTCAAGTTCATGTGCGCACTATTAATGTACACATTTGCTTTAATAGGTAAGGAAAATATCATAATGAAACTTACGCTAGAGTTTTTAAAACATCTTATCAAAGATTTTTGCATTCTGGAAATCCTTACTTAGGTCTTTTGAACCTGAGTTATATGATCATGAGTTACAACTTAAAAAAACTAAACTCTTAAAAAAATTAAGAACTTTAAAAAATTTAAAACTTTAAATACTCATGATCTTGATATTTACTTTCAGAAATTAAAATTCAGTTAAAAACCTATTTTTTACTCTTTTTATGCCGCTACTACAAAAGTAATATAACGTTAATCTGAGAGAAAAAAAATCAGGTCTGAAAGGGTTAGCTAGTGTTATTTGCCGAAGTATGGTCTTCGCTATTCTTATCTACTGTGAGAGAAGAGCTGCGACTAGTTGAATACTAAGTCGGTAATGACGTTAAATAGTTACTTTCTACTTACCTGAGTGAGAGATACGGTCAAATCATCGCGGTTTACAGTGACATGTACAATAGGATGACCAGATTGAGTGATCCAAGAGGTCATCACTGAAGTAATATCAGTCTCTGGATACAGCGACAAGGAGTTAGGGTAAGCAGTTACACCGGTTTGCAGTCCTTCATATAATTTATCTGGATATCCTGGTTGATGTTTGCTAAAAGTAGAATTACTTGTCTTAGATAAGAACTCACTGCTTGATACAGGAAATACTTTTGCCTCTAACCAAATGCAATAAAAAATAATCCCAATGTTTTGTTATCTCTATTTGTTTTATTCTAACATTAAAAAGGCTCAAGTGACAATAAAATGCAAAAAAGTATAAAGCGTATACAAATAAAATAACCATGAACAGATATTGTGTTAACGTAATACATAAAAAGTTTTTTTATAGGAACTGAAAAACCTCAGAAACCAAATCTTTTGGAAGTGGATTTAATCAACTTTATTTTACACTTATAACGTCACTACGCACATTTTCTAATAACATTAGGTATATCTGTAAAGTTTTACGGTTTTATTTAATTAAAGTTCTGTTGTATTTTTCTCAACAAGATATACTTACTTATTTACCAAATAGGTATGAAGACCTAGCTTGAAAGCGTCATCGCCTAACAACGCATGCATCATGCGAATGACAGATCCAGCTTTCTGATATGTAACAGTGCCAAAGTGTGCACTGATTTCTTCCGGTGAGTTTACATTGTCATAAGATATTGGAGGCGAATCTGGATTATCGTCAGCGTCATAGGCAGCATATACCGATCCAGTAACAAGGATGTCTGCTGATCCCACTTCTGGTTCCACCTGTTGATTATTAATATTTAGTATTAAATGTTTTTTACTATTTTTGGGATATAATATAATATAATAAGGGATCATAATGAGTATAGAAAAAAAACTTCCAATTTCGCTTCGCAAAGTAACAAAACTTACTTCAAAGAAAAAAAGAAGTGCTTATTTTCACATTGGGAAACTTTTTCTGAGAACGGTTCTTAGATGGTGTTACGAGTAGATACTATAATAACGACATTTTATTCAGCTAAAGTTTACGTATTGCAAAGTCAGGTATAATGGGACTTTGAGCAAAATAAAGAAAAAAACAAATAAAATTAGCAAATTTGGATTTCAGTATACAAACCATGGAAGTGATGTAATCCTGGAAGTAGTTGGCAAAACCTTCATTTAACCATGTGTTGCTCCACCAGTGGCAAGTGACCAAATTACCAAACCACATATGGGTGGTCTCGTGCGCCAATATTTGAGCAATTCTATACTTGTAGTAAGGGTTGGAATGCTCAGGAGCATATAATAATAACGCTTCCCTGTAAGTATCATTATAAAAAATAGAGTCAAAGGAATAATTAGACTGTAACTTTAGATTAGTTTCTAATGAATTGAATATTACCTAATAATATACACGTTGATAGTAAAATTAATGTAGTATTTGTATCACGAGATAAAAACGTACCTGTATTTGATTAATCCCCAATTTTCCATAGCACCAGCTCTAAAGTCAATCAATGCAACATGGTCCAATCTTAAGTTACTATCAACAGAATAGTAGTCAATACCAAAGTAGTCGCCTAAAGCTTGAACGACTCTTTTTCCAAAATCAAATGCAAAATCACTTTGGTTTTTAGCTTCAGGTCTAGTGTAAACACCAAATTCGTTTTCCCCTTCAATAACACTTGCAGCGGCTTCAAACTCCGATATTAAGAAAGCTACAAGGTAAGTCGACATTCTTGGTGTAGGATAGAATACTTCCCTGACGTATCCATTTGATCTGAAGGATTGAACTCGATATAAATGTCTGGTCCATCGTACATAAAATAACACAAACTACACTATGGGCTATTACAATAATAAAAAATAGCATACATTAAATATAATGTAATCATTTTTAAAGTAAAAAAAGGCAACTGATATCAGGTCTCTAATCTATGTATGTTTGCTTCTTGTCGAAGGCCTTCGCTAACTCTCATTTTTAATTCATACAAATACGTGATTTAAATATTATTGTAGACAAGTAATAAAGAAAGACTTACAGCGGAACTGAAGATTGCATTTTGGTGTTAGACAAAGAAGGTTGATAGTGCTCTGGTCTATCGATGGTGAGGGTGAAGACGGCTTTCAAGGCCGGCTCGTCGAAACAAGGAAATGCTTTTCGAGCATTGGTAGATTCGAATTGAGTAGCGCCTAGCCATCTAAAATAGGAGAGTAACGTTACAAAAAAATAGATACAAAATATGATAAAAGACAATAAACTCCGATTTCATTCTAATCGGATTCATCTGGTTATATTATATATAAAACAATGAAATCGACTCACGTAAAAATAAAATGCTGTAAGATTGATTACAGCATAAATTTTTATATAAAGTTATAATGATTTTATTTATATGATTAAAAATGCTCCTTAATCAAAGGGTGATGTTATTGACGTCATTAATCATCTTATCAATTATAATGAGTGCATCTAAACCTCTTATCCGTCAATGAAGAGTAAACCTATTGTATCAATAGAGATAGTAAAATCTGAAGATCTATATTTAATCCTACAATATACTTTATCTTATGAGTGCTTCTTCACAATGTCTGACATGGGTAGATAGCAATTTTAAATGATTAATTTAAATAATACTCTACTACCGAACCGATATATCCCCGAACTATGTAAGCTTCTCCAAATAATTATCGAAAATAATCAAGTTAGTAATGTAAAAAAAATTACATCTCGTAGTATGATTTTTTAATAGAAAGCCTCATATCAAATGAAATGAATTTTGTATAGGCATAGGGGTCACTTACAAATTGTCAGTTACAAAATGTAACTGACAATTTGTAAGTGTTTTTCACACCACCACCGGATCTGAACACGACCTCAAATACAACCTCATATATAACAGTATTAAACCAAATTAAGTCAGATTTTATTTATCTTTAATTAATAGAATCTGGCTTATATAATTATATAAACTTTCTCAGTGTAATATAGTTTTTTGAATGTCTTTTCATATATTTTAACGACAAACGCTTTTAAACACCAATAAAAAAATATGCTTAAAATTCACTTACTTTTTAACACCTTTCTCGATGTAATAATTTCTGTAGAATCCGTTTAGATCTTGCCTTATCGGACCTTTATACAGAATGTTTAGATTATATTCTATTCCAATTTGTAATTCTGTTTGCAAGTTGATATAAGCAAAAGAGTATTTTTCATCAAATTCTAAAGGTTTTGTTGCCGCAAGACTTATAACATTGGAGCCTGTGGTAACAGTAATATCTGAGTCACTAAACGTCAGGCCTTCAGAATGCAGTTTAATTTGATTTATACTCTTGTCTGTAGTGAAGCGAATGGTTACTTCTCCGTCGAAAGTAAAGGCATTTTCATTTCCAGTATCGAAATAAGGTCTAATTGATATGGCGTAAGCTATTGGCTTTATTGTGGTGTTCAGTCTATAATTTGTGTCCCCTCGAACAGTCTGTATTGCTATGGCTAATACAGCCAATCCTAGCAGTTTCAGTAACATCTCTGTAAACGAAGATATATCATTAAATATTTTTAAGATTACGATTATAAAATAATTATGACACAGAACTCTTATCACATTATGGAAAAATCTTTTGGAAAATTAAACAAAAACTAAAATGTAAATTTAAGTAAACTGTAAAAAATATTTTTGATAGCTGAACGTTAACTTATTAATTATTTAATGTTATATCTAATTAAGATGTTAATTATTAACACAAAATTTCAAACGAATATCTTAAGAAAATAAATTTCTTTAGATTTAAATTACCATGTACAACAACGCTACAGAACGGAACACTATTACAATTAACAATGAATTTATTAATTGTGAATTGAAATCTATTACATAATTTATTACAACAAATAATATTAGTAATATTAATAGTAATGTCGAAACAAGCTTACCTAATGTTTTCAGTTCGACGGCTTAGGATGTTACTAAAACTGAAAACAGCAACATTTCAGTAATAGAAGTGATAAGAGCATCTCGAGTATTCTTATCTGGATATATCGTTGATAAATATTATGTTATGTGTCAAGTGTTTAGAATCTTAAAGTAAATAACGGTATTCAAGTAAAACTGAAGGTGTTAGGATGGGGGAGTACCGAACTTATAATTGCTGACCTTAATTCAAAATTGAAATTGAATGTCATGTCCAGGTCTTTCCTACTCCCGGAGTCATTATGTGAGGTTAGAATTGTGAATTAATATAGTTATATGTATCCTCTAGATATGTATGTACTTTTATTTGTGTAACTTCCTGTAACTTCCACAAAAAATAAAAGTTATAGTGGGGCTATGCGGGTAAATGTCTTGACTCCACAGTATCTACAGTAGGCATTATTATTTAAATCCCAACATTTCTACCACTAATAGTGTCTACGCTAAGTTAGAAATTAATAGAATTAAATTAAAGTAAAAAAAATCCCAACGTTATGAAGATATCTTAGACCAAACATTTAAAAAGTAAAAAAAAAAAATATCTTTAGATAAGCCATCAATTTCGAGCGAGCTACCTATATTTGTTATTTGTTAAATTAAGGGCTTAGGTTCTCCTATTTGCTTGCATTGTGAAGTGTGGAGGTTCGAAGTGAATTATTCAATGGTAATAAATGATATAGAATTAAATTACATCATAACTATAAATGTCTTTAATATTGGTTGACTAAATTTAAATACATCAAAAGTTGTTTTTTTACAGATTTATATTTGGGTAGTGATTCCGTATTTATATATCTGCAGACAATTTAACATCAGTCTCGTCAAAGATAATATTGGCATTTTTATCTTATTTTCAAGTTTGAAATTTCGTCAATAAAAGATAATCTTCGAAGTAGCTGTAGACGTTACATTTATCTTCTGTTAATGTTTATCTAAATTGGAAACGATGTATGTCGCAAATATTCTACATGTGTCTCAAATATGATTAATCTAGAAAAAATATGCATTTTTCTAGGTTTGTATGCTTTTCCGTCTTAGGCGATCAGAAAAAAAAATGAGAATTCGAAAAATCTGAAAGATTATTGCATAATAATTGCATAACATAATTATTGCATCATAATGCTGTGTTATATAATTATGATCTGTAATTAAAATTAAAGTAATACGAATTGAGACTCCTTTTTAGACAAAAGAACATTTTTAATATCATCATCATAATTAATATTACCTACATGACTATTTCTAGTGGGAATCAATAAGACTTTTCTAGGACCTAGAATTTCTAAAGCAAAGCAATGCAGTTTTAAGAAATAAAAACGTTTTAAATAATTGTAACATTTATTAACAAATTAATAAATTAACACAGTTTAAATATTTCAATAACTACACATTAAATATCCATATGTAGATAGTACTTAAGCAACTAATATTTCAATAAATATATAAAAATGCAGTGTTAATAAATATCATGTAGATATACTTCTATAACAGGTCAAATATTAACAACTTCGTTCAATGTACAAATAACACTTCAATAAATTAACATTACAAAAATGTTCAGCTAATAACATAACAATCAAAAATATAACAACAACGACACTTCCTAATATATTGCTGCCTATTGCAATATCAAAGCAAGACAGGCCATGAAAAGCAACGCAGTCGTGGGTAACGTAACACCTGCTGAACCTCTTGCTGCTCGCAGAATCCTGGCCGCTCGTTCCGTGCCCCATTGCATACTGTTCCTGGATGAGGTGATAGCGTTCAAGCCTGTTTGGAATGATGGGATGCTTGCCTGGTTTGTGTTAAGCCATTGCTGCATCTGGAAACGAGAGGTATATATCATTTTCGACTATCAATACTAAAGGAGATGCGTACGTTGTAGTGCAAGGTAGGAGGAAGAACCAGTGTAGTTCGACCGGGGAAGTACCATCACCACACCTATTTCTAGCGTGAAGCAGTTCTTGCGTTTCGTTG